>BSBM01000201.1:7997500-8288685 GCA_027924585.1 Larix kaempferi
AACTGAACCAACCATTTCCAATCGCAGATCCTGTAGTTGTTTGGTTTAAGCTCATATCCTAAGTAGGTCATTCTAGCATCCAAGTACTGTAATTTGTAAGGGTGCATAGATTGAATCTGAGAGAAAATGGATTCCTTCAGTAAAACATGGTAAAGTGCAGATTTGGTGAACTAATCTCCATACCGGAAGTAGAACAAAAAGATTCAAGTATCTTCTTCAAGCACAACCATTCTGCCAAGTCCCCAATACCAAACAATAAAACATCATCTACAAAAAGGGAGGTGAGTAATATAATGATTAGATGATACTTTGATACTTGTGAGTTTACGTTCCGACTTGGCTTGATTGATTAGCTTGCTAAGACCCTCAATCACCCGGTGAAATAGTAATGGCGATAGAGGACAGCCCTGTCGTAATCCATGAGAACATTTAAAAATCTTGTGGGGATACCATTGACATGTACCTCGAAATTGGTCAAGGTAATACACCCATAATCCACTGAGTATTAGCAAATCCTAGACCAAAATTTAGTAACAAAAGGCTGAGGAAAGACCAATCAACTTTGCCATATGCTTACATCAGATCATGTTTTAACACCATAGCAAGTCTACGATGAAATTTTGTAGTGTATGGTCTCCTGCATGAAGGGAAAAGGACACACCGCGCAGCAAAGAAGATTTAACTACGCAGTAGATGGATACCTTCTTTTTGTTTTCTTCGGACTTTGCGAACCATACAATAGAGAACTTCAATTTTATCTTCGTGGAAACACTTTCCTCACTAAGAATTAACTTCACAGTTTTAAGTGCGCGGCAATTTAACTTTTACTTTGCGGCATTCATTTCGCGGCAAGTAACTATGTGGAATTCACTTCGCGGCAAGTAACTGCGCGACATTCACTTCGCAGCAAGTAACTGCGCGATTTCAACTTTTCACTACATGGTGAAATTCAGAGTGATGCGAAGTTAACTTCTCCGCAATACTTCACTTCGCGGACTTCACAAACACTTTGCGGAATACTTAACCAATATTCCAAACTTTATCATGAAATAAATTTCTTTAAGACATAACAACTTAAAACATCTTAACGCGAATTTACTCAATGTTAATTTAGAAATTTCATTGTAGTGAACTATTTATGAATCTTGATTCCTTTTACTGCGGGTAAATGTAAACACAATTCACGTGAGTAAAACTGGAGATGATGTGCGACTTGTAATAAACAACATTCTTGAGAATGAAACATAAAACTATAGACTTGCATATTTACCACAGTAAACTGCACAGCTCCTCAATTCATGGAAGTGAGTTTCACTGCGGACTTTTACATTCACAGAGCTTGGGCTCTTGATACAATTCACGGGAGCTTCTTCTCCTTTCACTCTTCTTACACATCTCTCTCAGAGATTAAACTAACTGCTTCTACTTATAGATTTTCCTATCAAACCGACTTAGGATCGCTTCACATGGAAGCTACAAGATTGCATTAAACACTGTAATAAATTCTAACCTAAGGTTTCTTGACTTGCGAACTATTAACGCGGTTACATTAATGAAAACATGACATGCACCGGATTGGCTCCGAACTATCTGACAGACTGACACTGCGTGCTGCGCGCTGATACAATCTTTACTGACAGGAAGACTGACAGATTTGGCGCAGTAACTATGCGATCAGCTCATTTAATTAGATATTTCCAACACTCCCCCTTAATTATGAGCGGATGGGGATCATTAAACAAAATTAAAATTTTACAAAATATTTCAGAGCTTAAAACATGCTCTGTTCATGACCAAGTTCACTGCGCAGAACTTGTCATTCCCAAACAACTTCGCAGAAATTGGAATGGGTCTTTTGCCAATGGTTTTGTAAATATCTCTGCAACTTGATCTTTAGACCTGCAAAATTCTAAATAGATTTCCTTGTTGTTTATCAATTCTCTGATGAAGTGATACCTTGTGTCGATGTGATTGGTTCTTTTGTGAAACACATGATTCTTTGACAGTGCGATAGTTGAATTGTTATCGCAGTAAATGACTGTAGGTTCTTGCTGATGCCGCAACAGATCACTTAACATTCTGCGCATCCAAACGGCTTGACATGCAGCGCTTGTAGCTGCAACATACTCTGCCTCTGCTGAAGAAAGAGTTACCGTGGGCTGTTTCTTTGACGCCCATGATACAACACCTGTTCCTACATGAAATGTATTCCCAGATGTGCTTTTTTTGTCATCTATGCTGCCTCCATTGTCACTGTTAGTGTATCCTATGAGTTTGAAATTTTCTGAGGTGGAATACATAATACCAAAGTCTCTTGTTCCACTTACATACCTCATAATTCTTTTACCTGCTTGCCAATGCGATTCTTTTGGTGACTCCATGAATCTTGAGATTAAGCTGACTCCATACATGATGTCTGGCCTTGTTGCTATAAGATACATAAGGCTGCCAACAAGCCTTTTAAACAGTGTAGGATCTACATTGGATCCATTATCATCCTTGCTTAATTTCAAACCTGTTATCACTGGTGTTGGAGCTGTTTTTCTATTTAACATCTTAAACCTATTCAAGACATCATTTGCATACCTTGACTAAGATATAAATATCCCATTTTCAGACTGTTGGACTTCAATGCCCAGAAAGTAATTCATAAGCCCCAAATTAGTCATTTCAAATTCACTTTCCATGACTGTTCTAAATTCTTCTATGCCAAAATCACAAGTAAATATTAAATCATCTACATACAGGTAGACAATTAATTTATTACCTTGCTGGTTGATTTTTGTGTACAGCGTTGGCTCGCATTCACTTCTGTGAAATCCATTCTGAATGAGATACGAGTCAATTCGACTGTACCAAGCTCTACGAGCTTTTCAAACCATAAAGTGCCTTCTTCAGTCTGTATACTTTGTGTCCTTGTCCTGGAACTTCATAGCCTTGTGGCTGCTCCACGTATACTTCTTCTTCTATATATCCATTTAGAAATGCGGACTTAACATCCATTTGATAGACAGGCCATTTCTTTTGTGTTGCGATGGCCAAAACTGTTCTGATAGTGTCCATGCGAGCTACAGGTGCAAAAGTTTCATTGAAGTCTATTCCAGGATGCTACGTGAACCCTCTTGCTACCAATCTCGCCTTGTGCTTCTGCACATTTCCTTCAGCATCTTTCTTGGTCTTATAAATCCATTTCACACTTATAACATCCTTGTCCTCAGGAACATCAACTAGTTCCCATGTCTGATTCTTCTCAATGCATTCTATTTCTTCATTCATGGCTTGTGCCCAGACTTCATCTTCAACAACTTCTTCATATGTTAGAGGATCATTAACTTGAGAAAATAATGGAAAAAAAGAAAATGAATTAGGTGTGCCAGCCTCATATATCTCATGCAGACTTCTTGTCCTTGGCGGAGTTGCTGGTGTCGAACTGCGCGAATTGCTTGATGCAGATTGCTGTGCACTTGGAGTGCTTGTCAGAGTTACTGCACATGTGTCGGAGTTGCTTGTGCTGAACCATGCTGCGTAGTCCTTTGAGTAGGCAGTGCTGCAAAGTTCTGATTCTCATACGGAGTCTCAACCACATCTTCTGCGATGTCATCATGTTCAACATATGACACGGTTTTCACATTCTTCTCAACAGTTCCATCCCATGCTTCATTTTCCACAAACTGAACATTGCGGCTGAAAATAACTTTTCTTGTGATAGGATCATACAGCTTGTATGCTTTTGTGTCTTCATAATATCCAATAAAGATGCATTTCTGTCCTTTATTGTTTAATTTTCTTCTCAGCTCATCTGGAACATGTGCATATGCTACAAAACCAAAAACTTTTAAATGCGAAACACTATGTTTCATACTTGTCCATGCTTCTTGTGGAACTTTGTTCTTCATGCTCTTTGCTGGACATCGATTCATGATGTAGATAGCATTTGCCATTGCTTCAGCCAAGTATTCATTTGACACATGCGCGACTGCCAACATGTTGCGCGCCATCTCCATGATGGTTCTGTTTTTTCTCTCCACGATACCATTCTGCTGCTGTGTATACCGCGCAGTGAATTATTTCTGTATGCCTTGATTCTTGCATAAATTTAAGAAATCATTTGAGACATACTCACAAACTCTGTCTGTTCTTAATATCTTGATGCTGTAACCACTCTACTTCTCCACAAGTGCCTTGAACTGCTGAAAACAGTCAAATGCATCAGATTTATGCTTTAAAAAATAGAACCAAGTTTTTCTTGTGAAATCATCAATGAATGTGAGAACATATGTGCATCCTCCCATGGATGGTGTTTGCATCAGTCCACAGATATCAGAGTGCACAATTTCAATTGGTGCGTGAGCTCTGTATGACTTTCCAACTGGAAAAGTCTTTCTATGCTACTTTCCAAAGATACAGCCTTCACAAATTCTTTCTGGCTTTTCAATTAGTGGCAATCTTTTCACCATATCCTTCATGTACAGTAGCTTCAGCCCACCAAAGTTCAGATGTCCAAATTTGAAATGCCATAACCAAGATTCATCCTTCATTTCTGTTTGAAACGCAGCTTGCATTGCGCTGCCTTTTTCTTCCTCATTGCTGCAAAATTCTGCTCCTTTGCTTTCTGTTTTGAACGTAGCTTCAGAATTTTCTTTCTGACTTTCATGAACAACTTGAGTATTTTTTCCTTTGATTATTGGTGTTATCCTCAAAGGAAACAAGTGATTGCTTGTCATCTGCACTTCGACTATTAACTGATTGCTTGGGTATACATCTTTGATCACACAGTGCTTCCCTATCATATGAACTTTGTAACCTTTTTCCATCAACTGTCCAATGCTCATCAGATTATGCTTCAAGCCTTGAACATAATACACATCAGGCATAAATTTATGCTTTCCATGTTTTGTTAGAATATCTACAGTACCCTTACCCAAAATAGTGACTTGGATATTGTTTCCAAGTGTGACATCAGTTTGAACTGATTTGTCTAGACTAGAAAATAAAATAAAATTACCAATCATATGATTACTACAGCCTGAGTCTAAATACCATATGTCATTTGGACTTTCTTGGAAAGCATTGCATTCTAGCAATGATGCGCATGCCAAGAAGAGTGAACTGTTCGCAGTGCTATTGCTGCTTGATTGTGCTTCGCCTTGCTTTTCTTGGTCATACTATTTCTTCCTGCATTCATATGCGAAGTGTCCATACCTCTAAAAGTAATGACATTGAATCTTTGATTTATCATACCTTTGTCCACTTGGCTGATTGGGGGTATGATCCTCGCCTCTTCCTGTGACATGTGCAGGACTGCTGCTGTGACCTCCTCTGAACGAACTTCGTCCTCTACCTATAGAGTTTGATCTTCCTCTACCTCTATCGTCACTTATGGATGACTGTGCTGCGAATGCACCTTCCAGCGATGTGTCTGAACCATTGATTCTATGTTCATGATTGAGTAATGAGGCTTGCAACTCATCAATAGTAAATATGGACAGATCTTTGTTTTCCTCTAGAGTCACAACTAAAGATTCAAATTTCTTTGGAAAAACTCTAAGAACTTTTTCAACAACTCTTTGGTCAGTTAGTGTTTCTCCATGATCAAATCGCCAAGGTCGAAGCTGCTGTTGGTCAAACTGATACAGTGGAGTCTAAGCCTGGGCGGTGTTTTAGATGCAGAAAATGCGTTGGATTAACAGGTTTCAAGTGTCATTGCGATAATACTTATTGTGGTTTCCACCGATATCCAGAGAAACATGGATGCTCCCATGACTACAGGACACAAGGGCGCGAGGCTATTACAAAGGCTAATCCCACCATTAAAGCAAAAAGAGTTGAAAAAATCTAGGGATCAAAACTGTAGACGTTCAACCCATCATTTTAGTATTATTATTTATTGAATGAATTAATATTACTTCTTTAGTTTTGTAAAAGTTTATAAGAAAAACTATAATCTAGTATCCTGGGTGACTTGAATTCAACAAGTATGGTTCAGCAATTGCAAATCAATTTTTGTTGGTTTCAAGGGTTATCAATAATGATGATGAAAAATGCATATACAACCATGAGTTGTTTAAATCCATTTTTTTTGTTAAATCCAACGAAAACCGCTTTCGCCTCTGGATTAAAGATGCCATAGCTACAATACCTCCATTTTGACCCATGGAGCTCAAGGACAAGGCTCCGCTAGTGAATGCTTGGCTTATAAAGGAAAGTATTTGATATATTATGGACATGTTCTAGTTGGCCAGAGAAAAATGTAAGATAGTGTAGATATTTGTAACAGAAATAAAATGTCTAAGAGATGGGTATGGAAGAAACTAAAATGATGGGGCTTTGTTTATCCAATGAGAGTGGTGAGGGGTGTGTGGGATCAAATCCTTTGTTGCCAAGTGTCCTATGGACAACCCCTTGTGCCATAAATGGTAAGAAACTACCTAAGTGGAGTTCCATGCTGATATTTATTTCTATTGTAAGAATGCACCTAATGAATTTAATGGAGCATGGACATAACCTAGAAATTAGTATGGCTGGGTATGGGTTCAGTTTTTGGTACCCATAAGTCAATTTTCCTCATGGGAATTCATTTCCTATCATTCCCACTCCATTGTTGCACAACTGGAGACCAATTCTCAGCAATCTATGCATTCCTAGCAAGAGAAATAGAAGAAATCGTTACATGATAAAAATACATGTTTTAAAGTGATAAAACTGCCCCAAAACTCGTGTTGGTCCTGAAATCAAGTGGGAGATCCATAGACATGAACCCTGGTGTGGATTTGAGAGTGTCAAAAGATCAAAAATCTATGGGAGAACCCAGATATTGAAGCCCGAAGATTAAATTTTGTGGTTGCAAATTAGTATTGCGAGGAATCATAAAATCCAAGAGAACGTTGAATTCAAATAGAGGTATAAAGATGGAACTGCTTGATAAACCTAGTGTAGGAAAATATATTTGAATTTTTAATAGCTTGGACTTTTCTATGCCCAAACAGAATAGGACTAGAGGGAAGGGGCACGGAAGGGGATCCCAAGGGATTGTTTGGTTGTGGTAGGTATTGTGTGTGCCAAGGCTCGCTGAAGCCAATTGAGATGCCTATAGCTCTATGGTTGACCCCATTGGGTTAACATCCAACTTCCTTGTCTTTATGTATGCTGGATAATCTCGTACGTTGGATTAGCATGAGAATGTGTTCTGATATTAATGAGTGAGCCTGTGTAGTTCCTCCTTAGTGGATACATAAACTAGCTCGGGGGTGGCCTCTTAGTAGAGAGACAAAATGCTGGAAACAAAATCCAAATAGAAAATATATTTAAGAAAATCTAATTTTGCTTGGGAGAAAATACTTTGATCCTAGGCTGCGCCATCTTTGTCTATTCCTTCACTAGCCCAATCCATACTTTCATTAAAGAATAAAAAATTACATTTAGAAGGCAAGTTATTTCACTTTAGGTTGAGCCATCTCTGGATGCTAAGGAAGCACATTCATTCTACAACCCAATAGAGGATGTGTAAATCCTTTCGTGCTCATTCTAAAGTTGACATGTGTACTTAAAAAAAAAATATTATAAAAATAAA
Organism: Larix kaempferi; assembly: GCA_027924585.1. Lineage (NCBI taxonomy): Eukaryota > Viridiplantae > Streptophyta > Pinopsida > Pinales > Pinaceae > Larix > Larix kaempferi. Next base: position 8,005,071 of record BSBM01000201.1, read on the forward strand.
ATGTCAACTCAAATTAGATTTAAAACATTTAAAATGAAATATATATAAAACTACACAAATTTCTAAAATGATTTAGCAACCTTTTTATGAATTTATTATTAATAATTTTTTCTTTTTAATATGATTATGAAAAATACTTGAATAAAAACTTTATAATCAAATCAATTTAGTATTATTAATTTTATCTTTACAATTTACTATTATTAAATATAGATGTGAAATCATTATATGTTTTGATCCATATCACATATTTTATATAATTCTATGTTTCAATCCATATCAATTTTTTTTTTATATAATGATAAAAAAATTATTTAAGAAAATTACTTATAAATTATATTTAAAATCAAAATAAAAATACTTTAAAATATTTAATAATTTTTTTTTTTTTAAATTAAACAATTTTTGTTTCATAATAACAATTAATTTTGATCGTTTTCAATATTTAGTATTTATAATAGAATAATATATCAAAATATTATTATTATTATTTTTGTAAATAAGCATTGCCGAAACTTTCTATTAATTTAATACAAAAATGGTACAGAAATACATTCAGAATGGGGCAAAAAGATTCACTGAAGCCCCGAGTTGGGAAAACAAAACATGGCACCCAAAATTCAACATAAACTTCCCAAGGAGTTGCCAAAAGACCATTCTAGAAAAAAACATATTCATCCCAGAGCTGCTACAGGTAAAAATCATCGGCAAGGTCAACCACAAAATAAGCAAAACAATGAGCAAAAGGAACAACCCTTGCGACCCATAGCTCAACGGTCAAGTTGCAGGGCTCCTGGCTTCCTCCGGATACTGGATGCTAAGTTCCTCCACCATTTGCTCCAGTGTGCGCATGCCCACTAGTCCACTCTGTTGGTTGGCTTTCAGCTCCCCAAGGATTCCTCTAATTTCCTTAACGATATGCTCGCGAGCCTGAATTTCACAAGCAAGGAGAATTCGGCCAGCCAAGAATGGGTTGGATGCTATCGGACGCCCCTGTTGCTCTTCGAACTCCTGTTGAAGATAAATATCCATATTTGAAATTTTCATCTCAGTTTCCCCAGGCATCTCCTCCAGGTACCGGTGCGCCCAGTCGAACGCCAAAGGATGGGCGTCCTCTGGAGCATTCGCCTGGTGGGATGTTCCTTCCCCCCTTTGTCTGCTCCTCTCATTGGTGCTCTGCCTAGAGTCGTGACGGCTACTCAGACACATGCGAGGAGCCATGATACACAAGAAGATAGTTCTAGATGAGAAAGAAATGCCTCCAACCAATTCTAACCAGCGGTTCCCATAATGAAACATGCACAACATACCACCTCTCCGAATAAGGAAAAAAGACTTTAACAGTGTGAGCTGTCCTGAAATGACCTGCCTTAATGGCTTTATAATCCAAAGGCCTACATTTGGATATGGCTATCGTACAGGTCCTTAGATTACCATTAGTAGAAATCATTGTCATTTCATCCCTTCCCATAACCTCGCATGCTTGAGGTGTTGTAGGCTTTTGAATCAAAATGGAAATGTTACAATCCCACCTACGGAAACCATACCCAACATCAATGCTGTAACATCCCAAAAATTCATAAAAATTTAAAATTTTTCTGAGTAGTATGGATGTTATTATTTATTATGCGGAAAGTATCTTAATGATAGTTTACCTTTAATAATTGTTTAACCATATTTATAGTGACGTTACACACTCATTTGCAAACAGTCATCATTTAATTAATGTGTTGTAACAACATAAATGTATATGCAATCCTTGTCTGAAATTAATGTAATAATTACTTATGTCATATTCAAACTCTAAATAAATGCATCTTATCTTTGTTGTCTAAATGTTTATTTTATATGCGTTATCGTTATTTGTCAAATTCACAGATCGACATTTACTCTATTTCTTTACAGCTTTATAAATTTGTGATTATGGTTACTAAGCTTTTATTTTCTTTTGTTGAAGGGGTCCTATGGATACCCCGAGGCTTACTTAGCTTTTATAAGCTAGCACACTTGATTCTTAAGCAAAATATCCTTATGATGATGAATTCCGTCGACACTTCAACCACATGATACCAAAATGTTGAACAATCAACCAAAATGCTGCTTGTTTCAAAAGAACATCTCTACATTTGTACACATTTTTTTCATTTTTAATTTCTACATCGTCTCTTATATGTTATATGTTACCTATTAGTTTATTTGACCAATTAGTTTATTTGAAAAGCATAGAAAAGTTTATTGGCCATTTTTTTCTTTACCATAGATTACATCTTAATAGATATTTTTTTTGTATCTAGATTATACAAATATAATGAGAGTTTTATTAATTCTAACGTAATAACAAATAACAAGTGACAATTGTTTTGGTAAAAAAAATAAAATAATTGTTGTGTCAAATTAATTATTTGTGGATTCTTTTTAGATTGCTTTCTACAAATAGAATGGAACGTTTATCACATGAACATATGTGGTCAATAAAATAATTTAGAAATAAGTTGTTGAATGTAGAGTTTATTATTGTTTTTTAAGTGGAAACTATTAAATTTATTTAAAATTAATTTCCTCTATGGATGTTTGAATTGACAATACTTGATGTATTTTCTTGTGTAGATGTTTGAATTCACTTTAAAGAAGAAAAGACAAATTTTGCAATATAATTTTCAAAGCAACTTATTAAATAAAAAAATGAAGAATGTTTGTTTTAAATATTCTTTTTTATTGATTTTCAAAACAATGAAAAGCATACATAAATCGCTTTGTTCAAAATGTTGGAAATATTAAAAAGAATAAATGAGTCACTTACTATTATTATTTTTTCAAAGTATTAATGGTTTAATCTTAAATAAAAGAAATAAAGGTATTAATATATTTGTCACCTACTTTCTTAAGTTCTTCAAAGTATTAATAGTTTAAAGTTAAATAAAAGTAAAGCAAGTAGACTCAGGCTTACTGTATTTCATCCAAATTTTGTAACATGCATAAAAGAAAATGTTTGGCATGTAAAACTGACCCTAATATACCTACATAACTCTCTTACTGAACACCACATTTTTCATTTGTGAAAGATATGATCCAGATAGAAAAAACCTGATCCCGATGTCCATACTCTAGATAGAATGAAATTAAAGAGAAAACACCTCACAATTTTTTTAATTTATGATTATATATGGCCCAACTAAAGAGATTATAATTTATGTCCTAACTAAAGAGATTATAAAGGATCAACGCAAGAGGATTTGCACCGAGTAAAATGGGATTTTCTCTTGGGAGCTAGCTATTGTATATAGCAGCGTAGCGAAGAAACAATTTATTGAAACTAGCAATCACCACAATGGATATCAAATCCGGATTCGATGGGTTATCTTTATCTTCTAATTCGGATTCCCAAGAGTGACCATGAAAATAAATGTAGACTTATCCGCTTGAAAAACGGTTAGAAAGAAAGAGAAAGGACCAACCTCAATCCAAACTAAATTGTGTATCGATTCCCTTAGTCATTTCCTTTTCATGGTCATGGTGATTGTGCTACTAGATTTTTTCCTATGCCTTTCTATTGAGCATTACTGGAATTAAAGATTTTTCAGCTCATCGTAGGATATGTTTACTGGTTCAAATGTTCCTCTGTCGAATATATAAGGGTGATACTTTGTAATGGTGCACCGACTTCCTTACTACTTACTGTTCTCAATCATTGTCTTTGATTGTGTTTTACATGGATTTAGTGTTATTTTTGTCTATCTAGTTGGTCTAGCCCAAACCTCTACTATAATTCCCCATTCTAATTGACATGCTAATTTTCTTCAATACCATGAGGAGGTGAGCATCTAGGACAATCTCCACAATAAGTAACGACACTTAGATTTGTTTCCCATGCATCTCGCATCTACACATGGAACTTGAACAACTGATTTATTCACTATTGTTAGTGACTAAGATTCCTTAATTTTGAACCCCACAAATTCAACCACTTCCTTTGCTTTTTATTTTTTCTCTCATGCCCTTCTACTCGTTCTCTCTCTCATGCCCTTCCAACCCTTGTCTCTTATGACGGGTCTCCACGTCATCAATATGCATATAGATATGTGACATAAATTTTTAAAATTAGCTACCAATATGTTACTAGGGATTCACATTCGCAATGAAATAAATATGTAAATCATCCATGCAGCACTCTCAAACCTACATCAAAATTTTGTTTAGCCCCCGAGCTGGTATGGAGATGATTCAAATGATTTTCCCCTTGTTCATCGATTTCGGTCAGCCTTTTCCTCTAAGTGGGCCTTGTAGTTGGGTTATAATGTGCCTCTACCCTAACATCAAGGTTTTAAAGGATAACGGATCGACTCTCCTCTTTTAAAGATGATTTCTAGGTTGTGACATCCAATTGATCTTTCTTTTGTGATAAATAGATATATTATTTTCTATCTCTATTATGATTGTATTTTAATCTTTTGTTTTTCTTCTCTGCATAGGGCTACAATGTATAATCCATCATTTTCTTTTCCCATCCAGTAGAGGTTTTAAGGTACTAAAATGGGTACATTCTTATCAAGTGGAGGTAGTTGGAAGGCATAGGAAAGGAAGGAGGAAAGGGCATTGTGGCACTGTGTAGGATCATAGGATGGAGACACTGGGGTTCTTCGTTGAAAGGAAAGTTGAAAGGAAAGGTCAATTAATAATAGTTTATGGCTCGGTCTGAAATAATAGATTGAAATATGAGAAAACACCAGGTGTACTCATTACCCCATACCATGTATCAGAGAAGTACCAAGTGTATCGAATATTCATGAGAGAAAATCATAATGTTGAAAATATGCTTTCCTCGTTCAAGGATTCCTAAGAATTTATTGGTCCCAAGCCTAATGCATTATGAAATCATAGCATAAAATGCATTGGAAAAGGGCATTCCAATAACAATTTTATGTTAACTACTAATTTGTTATAAGCTTAAATTTTATGTTGAGGTATAACATTATATAGTGTTATGCTTTGCTTTGTAGGAGAGACAAATTATAATTATAATAAATAAATCACTAAAATTTTGCAAGGGAATATAAAAGAGGACTATGAATCCATTTTAAGAAAGAAGAAATCTTAAGTAACAAGAGAAAATCAAGATACCTTAATTTTTCTAACCTTTGTTTATGAAAATGAATTATCAACCAATTTGGGGAGATATTTTTAGCAAGAAGTATATAAAGTATAAGTTTAGATATTCCAAATCTTTATGATTCATCATCTACTCTCATTATTTTTCCTTTGCTACTATGCACTATAGTTTGAAAATTGCTTTCATACATATGTTAAGACCATGACTAGGTTCCAATAGATGTTGAAGGAAAGATAACTTGTTGATAATTGGAAATCATTAGCTTCTAAGAAATTCCCATTTCTACATTGAAACACTATTCATCATCTTCTCTCTTTATCCTGCCTTTGCTACAATGCAGTATGTTTTGAAAGTTGCTTTCATACATATGTCGAAGCCATGACCAGATTCAAGTAGATGTTGAAGGAAATGTAAGCTCTTAAAAAATGGAAATCCTTGGTTTCTAGAAATTCTGGTGTCTACATTGGAGCACTAGAAAGAAATGGGACTCTATGAGGAACTACATGGGAGAGAAGGAAACTCATTTCCTTGGATTATGCAAGATGAAATGGAAGTCATTTTCCATATCATAATTTTGGGTTTGGTTATGTGAGAGTTCAAATTCAATAGCTAGGAATTTATCCCTTGCCTTATCATAGGCCCTATTTAAAGGTGTCATCTAGATTATAGTGTATACACCTAAATGGAAAAGATTCATTTGCATTTAATGGGTAGTCAATTCTATAAAATATACTTATTTATAATATGTGGTTTGAGATTTCTTTTGTGATACATCTTTTGTTATGTATTTATAATAAATCATGCAATAAGCAATGTGGTGAATATTTCATTATAGTTTGTGGAAAAAAAATTAAAACAAACAACACACCATCCTCATAAAAAAACACACAAAAAATATTTTAAACAATTTAATCTTAAAAACACAATAAAAACTATATCTTATTTTTTTTACTTTAAAATTATAAATAAAAAATTAATTAAAATAGTATTAATAAAAATCCACAAAACATTTATCAATTACAATTTAAACCGAATAATATAATGAATTATAAAACCTTTGTTAAACCCTTATAATGATCAACAAATTTAAACAAAATATAAAACCCTAATAACATGATTCAACTAATTTATTTTTACCATTAATTAGAATATTAGAATATTTTTACCAATTACTTTCAAAGTCTACATTTAAATGCGTGAGACTCACTTAAACCTAAAATAAAGATAAGGATAAGGTCACCTGTTTTTAAATAGATTCAAGAGTTAATTAAATCTCAACTGTCGGCTTTGTTCCATGTTCGTTAGCATCATACACGGTGTATATATAAGCATTGCTTTGCATAAGGTATACATAACCAGCGATACAGTGTATATAAGTAATTGAATTTGCGCGTGTATAGTTGGGTTACATATATCAAGGGAGAGTTACAAGAGTCGTGTAAAAAGATGGATTCAGAGCCTCAGCCGTGTATTCAAGGATGCGGGTCAAAATGTTATAAACACCATCTCCTTCAACTTCAACTTAAACCTGAAGCAACGCCTGTCGATGATCACACCGCCAAGGTCGAAGCTGCTGTTGGTCAGACTGATGCAGTGGAGTCTAAGCCTGGGCGGTGTTTTAGATGCAGAAAACGCGTTGGATTAACAGGTTTCAAGTGTCGTTGCGGTAATACTTATTGTGGTTTCCACCGATATCCGGAGGAACATGGATGCTCCCACGACTACAGGACACAAGGGCGCGAGGCTATCGCAAAGGCTAATCCCGCCATTAAACCCAACAAAGTTGAAAAAATCTAGGGATCAAAACTGTAGACGTTCAACCTGTCATTTTCGTATTATTATTTATTGAATGAATTAATATTACTTCTTTAATTTTGTAAAAGTTTATAAGAAAAACTGTAATCTGGTATCCTGTGTGACTTGAATTCAACAAGTATGGTTCAGCAATTGCAAATCAATTTTTGTTAGTTTCAAGGGTTATCGATAATGATGATGAAAAATGCATATACAACCATGCGTTGTTTAAAAAAATTGCAGTTCCATCAATTTCATTTTTCTCAATCAATGTAATTTAATTAATATTTAAACAAAACAAAAACATAAAATCAAACAGTGATGCATTTCTCATCATTTTCATTCGTTTTATTCAATGAACGGTTACAGGAAAATATTTCTCATAATTGCAACATCATCATTAATGGAAAAATATTAATAATATATAGATCCTACTTTTAGAATTTAAATCATTTTTCTTTTCTCATTACATTCATAATCAGAAATTTACTTTACATTATTAAACATAAATTTTGATTCGCAAACTTTTCCACGATCATCCTAAAAATAAAGACTTATCCTTTTTATCCATAAAAATCTGTAACTAATATAAATCACTTAATTTAATATAAAATATTATATTATTATATGATTAGTATCTTATAAACTTTTTCCTTATCCCTAGGTAACTCGTAAACTTTTTCCTTATCCTTATCTTTATGGATATATATTTTTACACATATTTTTGAAAAAGAAACTAGTGCAATTAATAAATCTAAAAATTAAAATCTATTTTCAATGACCAACCATTTTCCAAATTTAGTAGATATTGATGTCTATGATACCTACATATATCAGCCTTAAAAATTCAAAAAACTTACTGTAAAATTGACAAAATAACTATGCTCACAGTAAGTCATATAAGCACATGTCATAATAAGTCATATAAGGTAAGCACATGTCATAATAAGTCATATAAGGACATGTGTGAAAGAGATATATGCAAACACTTACAACTTAAAATCTAATAAGTCATAAAAACAGAAAATCCATAAACACTTGACAAGTCATAATAAGTCATCTAAGAATACACATGAGCAGCCATTTATAAATAGAATTACTGAGAGTAAACGGACATGCTAGTAGAGATCATATCTGCAAGCAATGTAGAGATTTCATAAAGACTAGAAAGCATTCGAATAATGAGTCATATAAGAACAAGCATGGGAGGAAAATTTGCAAACACTTGCAATTTAAAGTGAGGGAAAGGGAATTGGTTAAGGTGGTTTAATTGTAATATACATTTTTAGAAAAAAAGAGAAGATGACCATGTATTTAGGGATAGAAATTGTCTCAAGAATTAATTTGTAAATATGTGAGAGATATAAATTGTCTCAAGAACCAATTAATAAATATGTAATTATATTATTAGAAATAAAGCTAAGTTTAGTTAAAGACTGCATAAAACATAAAGCATAAGGCATAAAGCATGAGCAAGGTTAGGGTTTTAGTATGTAGTAGTGTTTAAATAGAGATCTTCGATGTCCATTGTAATTATGAAGTTTTATGTGAATAGAAAAGCAACAACTTGTTACATAAATTTCATCATGGTATCAGAACTTGATTAAGTCTCTTGGAGAGCATATTGATCCAAGAGAAGCCAAGCCTATTGTATTCTTCCATAGCGAAGAAGGATTCTTCCATAACTAAGAAGGTAGAGATCGTATCTTTCACTAGTGAAGTGAGATAATTGATCCAAGAAAGTGGACAGAGATCCGGGTTCGAGTCTTAAATCGATTGGAGAAAGCTTTTAGTTCTGCACATTTGAATCAAATTGGTGAAGAAACTCCAACCACCACAATTGGAGAGTGTGAAGAAGGAAACCAATCGACAGACATTCTGTGTTGAAAGAGGTGTTGTCGATCTGTTCATTGAAGAAGAATGTTTGTGTGAATAAATTGTGAAGACATGAGACGAGACAACAGTCTTAAGAAGCCTCCCTCCATCACCGAAGAAGAAGCATCCGATCCACCTGAGAGATAGCTATTGTGCAGAAAGACATCGTTGAGTTCGATGAATCTGTTGTGAAGAAGGTATCCAGATCTAGAGTAAAATTGTGAAATACAATTCTGTCGGAGGTGAAGGGATCATTGTTGAAGGACCATGCTGTGAAGTAACCGCGCTTTGAGAAAGCTATTGGATAGCCGTGTGTTGAGGAAATCCGCTACAAATGAAATCACCGTCAAACTAGAATAAGCGTGAATGTATGTGACAAGCACAAATTAAACAACATAGGGGATGACCCATTTCCATTTTTTTTTTGTTAAATCCAACGAAAACCGCTTTCGCCTCAAGTAGGGATGGATTAAAGATGCCATAGCTACAATACCTCCATTTTGACCCATGGAGCTCAAGGACAAGGCTTCGCTAGTGAATGCTTGGCTTATAAAGGAAAGTATTTTATATATTATGGACATGTTATAGTTGGCCAGAGAAAAATGTAAGACCGTGTAGATATTTATAACACAAATCAAATTTCTAAGAGATGGCTATGGAAAAAACTAAAATGATGGGGCTTTGTTTATCCAATGAGAGTGGTGAGGGGTGTGTGGGATCAAATCCTTTGTTTCCAAGTGTCCTATGGAGAACCCCTTGTGCCATAAATGGTAAGAAACTACCTAAGTGGAATTCCATGCTGATATTTATTTCTATTGTAAGAATGCAACTAGGAAATCAACTAATGAATTTAATGGAGCATGGACATAACCTAGAAATTAGTATGGTTGGGTATGGGTTTAGTTTTTGGTACCCATAAGTCAATTTTCCTCATGGGAATTCATTTCCTATCATTCCCACTCCATTGTTGGACAATTGGAGACCAATTCTCAGCAATCTATGCATTCGTAGCAAGAGAAATAGTAGAAATCGTTACATGATAAAAATACATGTTTTAAAGTGTTAAAACTGCCCCAAAACTCGTGTTGGTCCTGAAATCAAGTGGAGATCCATAGACATGAACCCTGGTGTGGATTTGAGAGTGTCAAAAGCTCGAAAATCTATGGGAGAACCCATATATTGAAGCCCGAAGATTAAATTTTGTCGTTGCAAATTAGTATTGCCAGGAATCATAAAATCCAAGAGAACGTTGAATTCAAATAGAGGTATAAAGATGGAATTGCTTGATAAACCTAGTGTAGGAAAATATCTTTGAATTTTTAATAGCTTGGAATTTTCTATGCCCAACCTAAATAGGACTAGAGGGAAGGGGCACAGAATGGGCTCCCAAGGGACTATTTGGTTGTGGTAGGTATTGTGTGCGCCAAGGCTCGCTGAAGCCAATTGAGATGCCTATATCTCTATGGTTGACCTCATTGGGTTAACATCCACCTTCCTTGTCTTTATGTATACTGGATAATCCCAGTCATGCGTTGGATAATCCCAGTGTTCTGATATTAATGAGTGAGCCTGTGTAGTTCCTCCTTAGTGGATACATAACCCAGCTCGAGGGTGGCCTCTTAGTAGAGAGACAAAATGTTGGAAACAAAATCCAAATACCAAATATATTTAAGACAATCTAATTTTGCTTGGGAGAAAATGCTTTGATCCTAGGCTGCACCATCTTTGTCTATTCCTTCACTAGCTCAGTCCATACTTTCATTAAAGAATAAAAAATTACATTTAGAAGGCAAGTTATTTCACTTTAGGTTGCACCATCTCTGGATGCTAAGGAAGCACATTCATTCTACAACCCAATAGAGGATGTGTAAATCCTTTTGTGCTCATTATAGAGTTGACATGTGTACTTCAAAAAAAATATATTATAAAAATAAAATGTCAACTCAAATTAAATTTAAAACATTTAAAATGAAATATATATAAAACTACACAAATTTCTAAAATGATTTAGCAACCTTTTTATGAGTTTATTATTAATAATTTTTTCGTTTTAATATGATTAGGAAAAATACTTGAATAAAAACTTTATAATCAAATCAATTTAGTATTATTAATTTTATCATTACAATTTACTATTATTAAATATAGACTTGCAATCATTATATGTTTTGATCCATACCACATTTTTTATATAATTCTATGTTTCAATCCATATCAATTTTTTTTATTATATATAATGATAAAAAAATTATTTAAGAAAATTACATATAAATTATTTAAATTATATTTAAAATCAAAACAAAAATACTTTAAAATATTTAATATTTTTTTTTTTTAATTACACAAATTTTGTTTCATAATAACAATTAATTTTGATCGTTTTCAATATTTATTATTTATAATAGAATAATATATCAAATTATTATTATTATTATTGTAAGTAAGCATTGACGGAACTTTCTATTAATATAATACAAAAATGGTACATAAATACATTTAGAATGAGGCAAAAAGTCTCACTGAAGCCCTTCCCGAGTTGGGAAAACAAAACAGGGCACACAAAGTTCAACATAAACTTCCCAAGGAGTTGCCAAAAGATCATTCCAGAAAGAAACATATTCAGCCCAGAGCTGCTACAGGTAAAAATCATCGGCAAGTTCAACCACAAAATAAGCAAAACAATGAGCAAAAGGAACAACCCTTCGACCCATAGCTCAACGATCAATTTGCACGTCTCCTAGCGTCCTGCGGATCCTGGGTGCTATGTTCATCCACCATTTGCTCCAGTGTGTGCATGCCCACCAGTCCACTCTGCTGGTTGGCTTTTAGCTCCCCAAGGATCCCTCTAATTTCCTTAATGATATGCTCACGAGCCTGACTTTCGCGGGCAAGGAGAATTCGGCCAGCCCAGAATGGGTTGGATGCTATCGGACGCCCCTATTGCTCTTTGAACTCCTGTTGAAGATAAATATCCATATTTGAAATTTGCATCTCAGTTTCCCCAGGCATCTCTTCCAGGTACTGGTGCGCCCAGTCGAACGCCAAAGGATGGGCGTCCTTCGGAGCATTCACCTGGTGGGATGCTCCTTCCCCCCTTTGTCTACTCCTCTCATTGGTGCTCTGCCTAGAGCCGTGACGGCTACTCAAACGCATGCGAGGAGCCATGATACACAAGAAGATAGTTCTAGACGAGAAAGAAATGCCTCAAACCAATTCTAACCAGCGGTTCCCATAATGAAACATGCACAACATACCACCTCTCCGAATAAGGAAAACGACTTTAACAGTGCGAGCTGTCCTGAAACGACTTGCCTTAATGGATTTAAAATCCAAAGGCCTACCTTTGGATATGGCCATCGTACAGGTCCTTAGATTGCCATTAGTAGAAATCATTGTCATTTCGTCCCTTCCCATAACCTCGCATGCTTGAGGTGTTGTAGGCTTTTGAATCAAAATGGAAATGGTACAATCACACCTGTAGAAACCATACCCAACATCAATGCTGTAACATCCCAAAAATTCATAAAAATTTTAAAAATTTTCCGAGTAGTATGGATGTTATTATTTATTATGCGGAAAGTATATTAATGACAGTTTACCTTTAATAATTGTTTAGCCATATTTATAGTGACGTTACACACTCATTTGCAAACAATCGTCATTTAATTAATGTGCTGTAATAACATAAATGTATATGCAATCCTCGTCTGAAATTAATGTAATAATTACGTATGTCATATTCAAAAGCTGAATAAATGCATCTTATATTTGTTGTCTGAATGTTTATTTTATATGCGTTATCGTTATTTGTCAAATTCACAGATTGACATTTACTCTATATCTTTACACTTTATAAATTTGTGATTATGGTTATTGTTAACACCTGATTTTTTCACCTCATAAATATCAAGTGTGAAAGGAATAGGGTTGGAGAAACGTACCTGATAGAGGTTTGAAAGCCCCAGTCTTCCTCCATGATTGAAGGCCAGGATAGGGAAAAATTAATATACAGAGGGATAAGAGGGAATACCCCATGAGAAATTCACAAAGAAGTATGGGAAAGAGCCTTCTAAGCGAATGAATAACCCCAAAATCCTAACTCCGACGGCCTAAAGTAATATGAGGGTTAAGTCTTGGCAGAAGAACCATCGTGGATGCAAAGTGGAGCCAGATCCATGTTCCAAGATCCATCTCGTCGGGAAGCTGCATGATGGATAACCAAAAAGGTGGTAGCGATGGGCTATACCGCCGGAAGGTTGGTAGCTGGAGGGCTCATCGCGGTGGGAAAAGTGGTAAACAAAACCACCACTAGGGTGCGAGATACTGGGATGGTAGAGTCACAAATCAATCGACGGTGCAGAGATTAAGTGGCCTAGATTGACGGTGCGGAGATGAAGGAAGATGCACGAAAGAATGGACAGTGGGCCCCGTCGTCAGGAAAAGGTGGAACATTAAAAATGTCGCTCATCTCCACCGTAGATGCAAAGTGGAATAAGATACACGGTCCAAGATTGATCTCATCGAGAAGTAGCACGATGGATACCTAAGAAGGCAGTTGCGATGGATAAAACCGTCGGACAGGTGGCAACGCCACAGATGATCGCGGGGAAGAGAAGTGGTATCCAAAACCACTCTGGGAAACATCGATGGTGCTCGGGGACACGTGGTAACAGTGGAATGACATGGTGTGGGTCCTACCTGGGATCCGACACAGGGCAGGAGTGAAACGTCACATCAAATGATTAAATAAAGGTCTAGATCCGACGGTCGAAAATCACCCGTGAAAAATCAGCGACCGGGATCGTCGGACAAGTGGCGGATAAGACCGAGGGTTAAGTAAAGAAGATTTATATATAAAACCCTCATGCGGATGTAGTAGGCATTTGTTTATTTTGAAAACTGTCAAGGTCTGGAAGTTTCTCGGTGGGTGGGAGACGACGAGGGTGACCGGGCTTTCGATAGGAGCATTCCAGAAGATTCACTGGCAATAGTTGAAAAGGGAAGTAGCAGTAGGAGACTGGTTTTTATCCAGAGACTCCACAGTCATCCGGCTGTATGGGTTTACACACGAACAACACGTGCTACTGGCCTTTTTGACATCCATAGTTTTCTCTTGGAATTTATCAGACAAAAGTTAATCTTGGAAGAGGAGCTTTTTACAAAATTTAGGAAAGGAAAAGATTTGAAATTTCCTTGGTCATTGGCCCATTCATTGTAAATAGCAAGGAGGGTATTGTGGAAGTGCAGAAGTTGATGGAAGAATTTCAGTTCGAAAAAGATGTGGCAACAAACTACGACCCTTATCATATAATATCTAACAGAAGGAAGCTGAATAAACAGAGCAGTTTCAAGCATAAAGAAATAGAAGGGTTATATGCCAAAAGGAATTTATTGCAGTACGAACCAGAAGCAGAAACAACCCCCGGCTTGCAAGGCGAGGAGCTCGCTTTGCTGAAGGCAGCTATAGAAATGGAAGAAGTGCCTAAGATTGTCGAAGTGGGAGAGAAGAGGAATTTGCACAAAATCTTAGAAGAATATGATGAAGAAAGAGGAAAGAGATGCAGAGTTGGGGAATAGGAATTGGCCCAAACACAAGCTGTCGCGACTATTTCGATAGAAGTTGAGGATAATAGAAAAGAGGAAAACCCAATTCCCTGTGTGCAGGTGATGGAGTACAATTTCCAAGAAGCTCAGGAAAGTGGGGATACAAGTACATTCTCTTCAAGAGAGAAGATGTTTGAGAAATATGCATAGGACAAGCAGGCCTCGGCTCAGCAAATATATGACCTGTTACAAAAGGCCCGAAATTTGTCGAAATCAAGTGTCTCCCTAGTAGCCAGCCGAAATGTGAAGGAAGGTACTCTAAATGTGGTGGTGGCTACCTCGAGCAAATTGACTGAAGTAACTTATGATTTAACAAAAATATCGGCTCCCGATAAGGTCCAGATGCATAAGCAACTAGGGGACGTTATTTATGAAGATTACATACAGGCGAAGTTGAAAGTGGATAAGTTTGAAGAAATAATTAGTAAAATGGACACTCAGTTGAGACAAGAAGGACAGGAGAACGAAGCGCACTAGCAGCAAATCAAGAAGATACAATTAGAGTTAGTTGCTAGCGACGGCAGCGGTAAGGCTACTAAGAAATTGTTGACAGATTTGGAAAACCTAATCACGACATTAAAGAAGAAAGCAAAAGTCTCAAATACCTAGTTGATCCAAGCTCCTGAAGTGACTAAGTTGGAACAGGAGAAAGAATCCTTAGTCAGAGGACTGAGTTAAAGCCGGGCTGAATTACTAAAGTTGACTGATAAAAAGGAAAACTGGGAAAAGGAGAAGTTATATTTGGAGATACAGATAGAAGACTTGAAAGACAACTTTCCCATATTGAGCACGCGGACTACCCAGGAAAATCAGGAGAAGGAGAAAAATGATGTTGATAGCCTCTCGTGGGCTATGTCTCAGGTTAGTCTCAAGGAAGTAGAGATCAAAGAACTGAAGGAAAGGACTTTGAAACTCGAATAACAGAACATGCATATGGAAGAAGAAGTGAAAAAGTTCCAGAAAGAGGATAAAGGGATGATAGTAACAAATCATAGATTTATCTCCCAAGTAACCGAGTATATCCCTATGCAGACTGGAAAAGATATAATCTGGGATGAGATTATAGAGATCGCTACAAATCTCAGACCATACTTAATCTCCTTGAACACTCGGTAGAGAGTGATAAGGAAAGCTTTGAAGAGTTGTGCATTAACTAGAAGTAACTTGCAACTCAGACCTAAGGAAATAACTCGAGACACCATAGACTTTTTGAAACCTCAGTCTGAAGAACAATTGAGTGCTCTGGGTATAAAAACAGAGTGGCTGCTATCGCTTGGGCACGGAGGAAGCTAAGTAAGTTTTCCCTCGTAGAAGGGCTTGAGTACCGATGTGCATCGATGAATGAGTAGATTGTAGAGATAAAGAAAAGGTTCGAGAAAATATTTGAGAAGGGGTTGCCTTCTTTTTGGAACGACATCAATGAACTCATCTTACATAATGATTACAAAAGCCTGCTGTGTGCCACAAATATGGACCATGAAAAATTCCAGATGTTGAGCCAGATCCTCATGGGAAAAATACTCCTGGAAAAGCTTGCACCTGATTTCGAGATCCTGAACCGGCTGAGAAGTTTGAGTGAAGGATCTTTCATATTGTCAAATGACGAAAATATGGAGCTAAAAGTATTGGTGAAAGAGATGGCGTCGCATGAGAGCATCACAACCGACCAGTGGGGTTGCGTGGAGAAGTACAGGAGAATGAAACATTCACCTTGGACTCTTTAGTAGTGGTTGTTTGTTCTGTTATTTTAAAAGGGTTGATGTTATGAGCAAAGGACTTACAAGACATTTCTATTTTTGAAAGTAATTTGTAATATTTTTGGAGGCAGCTAAATGAATAGCCAGTTGCAAATTTTATACTTACTATGTTTATTTTACTATGATGTCAATTCCTTTCGGTAACAATACTGGCAAATGTAAAAAGTAGTTAGGAGAGCTCTACCTGTTTGTTGTTTGAAAACAGTTGTGGAAAACCAATTTTTGATGAGATGGCATTTGGTTGTAACTATTTTCTGTTTTGAATGAGCTGAGCCTAGAGCTCGAATGTATCTATATATACGTGTGTAATCGAAGGCACAAGGGTTGGAAATATTATGAAAAAAACTATTTGTGTTTTGATGATCAGTTTGTAAGACTTTCTCTTTGAGTTGTTTAATAGAAATTGTAGAGCTGAAGCCCGCGTTTTGACAAGGATTCTTGTGTAATCGGTCTAGTAGTCTGTATCTTTTCCTTTCCCATGTGCAAATGTGTTTCTCTTTGTTATTCCATTATGTGTTATTTCCTTCATGCCTGGATCAGAGTAACAGTTAAGTAGAATTCATAGAGATTATGCTCTGCTTAGCTTATTCCAAGTATTTCACAATATATATTCTACTAAATTTGATGTAGGATTCATCCTTGATAGATGCCTTACATTGATGGATTGTTTCTTTTCTCTTCTATTCCACAAATTAAAGCGCTTTGACTACTAGCTACATGCTACCTCTCCCTTGTGAATGCATTTGCAGAATCTTTGTGAATATTGCTTTCAGATTTTGTTAAATGTGGCTCCATTGCCCAAATGAAATTCATGTGTTTTCAACCAAACATTTCGTGAACCCTTTTCGTTTCCTAAACATGAATATGATCTTCTGTATAATTGTTGCAATTGAATATCTTAGCTGTGAATGCTGGTGTTCCTTTTTCATTATTGACAATCTTGATTATTCTAGTCCTTTCACAAGATCATAGAGAGAGCCCTCTTTGTTTATGTTTGATCAAAAGTGTAAAGCAAAGATTGGTTAGTGGTTACCCGAGATTACCCTCTTTCAGCCTTGGGGGTCAGTTTTGGTGTTAAAAAATTGGCGCCGTTGCCGGGGAACATGATTGGTTTTATCAGTCCTTGGGAGAACGATATATACGTCCGAATTTCAAAGCTTAAGAGAAATCCCTATGGGAAAACAGAGGTTTCCACAGTTTCAAGAAGGTTGAAGAATTTTTCCCTGGCGACTCCACTCACAAAGATCAGACAATTCAAGAAGACTCCACTGGAGAAAGATCAGTACGCCAAATTATACTGTTGAAGAAATTTCGAAGGCAACCTAGCCTCAAGAAAGACCATACGAGAGGTACCCCTTTCCCTGAAATCCTGTTAGGAGTAGATAACCCTGAAAGTTACTCAGACGAAAGACTGTGAAAGATAGGGCTAGTGCCCCTAGCATTGAGACTGTTTCTTTTTTAGAAGGTGCATCTGTTTTTCAAGAATTGGATATAGAGATTGATATTTGTAAACCTTTGTCAAGAACCAAATCTGAGTCATACCTCAGCCTATGACGAGAACCTCTGAATAATTTTGAATCTTATCTTTTAGACCCTGTGTGGTTGGATTTTAAAGATCTTTCCAAAAGAAAAGACAATAGTCCCATTTCTCAGATCCCCCAAGCCCACATCATAGTCCCAGTCAGTAATCCTGCTCAGAATATTCCTCCAAGCTCCAAATCCACCTAGACCCATGGCTTTCAGATATGCGCCTTTGGTCCTGCCTGCTGCCTTGAACGACCTCCCTCAGAATTACGCCCAGAGAATTGTCTCTTATAATGGAGAGGGAGACTGGTTATCCAAATAGCATGTTGATAGATCCGAAGATTTTCTAGACCTGGAGGAAGTGGACCATGATGATGCCAAAGTGAGATTGTTTTCTCAAATCCTATTTGGAGAACCTAAGAAATGGTTCAGACAGCTACCTAATGCATCCATAGCCGATTTTGTAGCTTTTAAAGTATTGTTTCTAGAAATATGGGAAACCATGGGCAGTGCTGCTATAGTCTTGTCCCAGTATAATCTCTTAAAGAAAGGAAGGTTTGAATCGATCCATGAGTTTTCTGCCAGATTGATGAAATCATACAATTCTATTCTCGATGATCTAAAACCATCGGTAGGCGCTGCAAAGGTCCACTATGCAGATGCCTTTGATGGAGAGTTCTCGTGCACATTGAGAGAAAGAAAATCCGCCTCACTGCCTACCATGCTGAAGGATGCCTTGGAGGTTGAAGCTAACATGATGGCTTCTGGGAAAATGAAGGGAAAAACTGAAGCAGAGAAGAGAAGCAAGAAAACCTAGCCTCTTCTAGTGATGCTAAATTTGATACCATGATGAGAACTATGGAGAAATTGTTGGATAGGTTAGCCATGGAGAATAAGCCTCCTGCTAGGGAACAGCTTGAAAATCAGATAAGGAGCCCTAATTTTAAAAGGCCATTCCCTCCAAGAAATCCAAGAAACCAAGAAGATCATCAGATAAGACCTCCTTTTCTTGAGAATTTGGTAGATGAAGAAGGACCCGAAAACCCTGCTACTGACCAGATACATCTCTTTGATACCCTTGAACACACAGTCCATTTGACTTAAAAGGAACGCGATTTTTTCACCAAGGGGAATGTTGATAAGGCCGCTGAGTTCGATTCTGAACAATATCAAATGGGTTACATTAATGTTGTGGATGACATCAAGAGAAAAATGAGGTTGAGAAATCGAGAAATACAAATAACTGAAGGGCATTCTGCCCAGAATCAGCCCCAGAAGACTCCACAGAATACAGATAAACTAAAGGGGAAACAACTAGTGGATCCTGTAAAGAAAGTCTCAGAAGATGGGGGGCAGCATTCTAAAGAGGGTAGGCAACCAGAAGTAACTAAAACAGGGAAGCCAGCATCAATATTCAGCTTGAAGGCTGAACTGTCTAAGGTAAATATCTCTATCCCCCTGAATGAACTATTGAGAGTTAATGAATATAGGGACGAGATAAATAGCCTAGTAAAAGGGCAGGCTGGAAATACACAAGATATGTTGGAAGTGACAGATGATGCCCCCACTGTAATATTTGGTTCCAAAATGGAGGAACCAGATGATGAAGAAGTCTCTCCCTTCTATTTGAGCCTGAATATCCATGACAAGTTATTACACAATGCCCTGATAGATTTTGGAGGTTCGCATAACTTGATGCCAATGTTGGTAGTAGAATTCTTGGGGTTAGAGGTCACTAGACCCTACAAAGACCTATATTCTTTTGATTACAGAAGGGTACCCTATTTGGGGCTGATTTAAGACGTGGTGGTAACCCTCACCCAGATTTTAGCTAAGAGTGTCATGATGGACATAGTGGTAGCTGATCTACTTACTAAGTTTGGGATGCTGTTATCAAGATCCTGGGTAAAGAAGCTAAAGGGAACCATGCAGATGGATTTATCTTATGCTACTATACCATTATTTGGAAGCAATAGGAAGTTATATAGAGAAAAAAGGATGGCTTATGTAGTCAGCAGTGATGACAATCCTGAGAATCACCCTATATTCGCTGTGGACACAGACATTGGTTCCTCCATCCTTTTCAATAATGGTCCACATACTGATCCTAGACACCCATTTTTTCATGAAGTGGAGGAAGACAAAGAGTTTGCAGGAAGGCATGAGGCGTCAGAGAGGCGAAAAAATGAAGAAGGGTTGTGGAAGATGTACTTTGATGGCTCACTAAGCAAAAATGGAGTTGGGGATGGGGTTTGGATCATACCTCTAGACCAATAATCTAGGGCCCTATCTTATAAATTAACTTTTGAATGCACAAACAATGTGGCTGAATATGAAGCCTTGCTTTTAGGACTGAGAGCTTTGAAAGACCTGGGAGCCAGGAGAGTACACATATTTGGAGATTCAGAATTGGTGGTGAACCAGGTAAATGATAGTTATCAGGAAAAGCACCCCAGAATGAGAGCTTATAGAAACGAAGTTTGGGACATGTTTGGAAATTTCTTCGACCAACCTAAGATCTGGGCAATCCCAAGATGTGACAATCATGTAGCTGACTCCTTGGCCACTACTGCAGGTGGTTTTAAAACACCCATTTTTTCCCAAGGAAAATACGAGGTTGAAGTTGTAAACAGGCCATCCATCCCAGATAATTCCAAGTATTGGCAAGTGTTTGAAGATGACCTACAAATTAGAAGGTTTTTAGAACTGTCTCATGAGTTTGCTAATGTTCAGATCGATATAGAGAATGAGAATGTAGAAGGTATAGTGGACCAAGAGCAGTCAGAAAGCAAAGAGAATGAAAATAGAGGTTGGAAGAACACTCTAGGAGGCAAAGACATTGTCCAGTTAAAAAGAAACTATATTCCCAAAGGACTGATACCTCTGGAAAAGTTCTTTGACCAAAACGATGTGGCAAAGAATCCCAAATTTGAACCTCCCAAAGATACAGTAGAAGATCAGAATTTAGGTTTTGTTGCGGAAACTCGGATGGTAAAGTTGTCCAAAAAATTGGAGACCACGAGGAAAAAGCAATATGTTTATCTGATGAAAAAATATGCTGCTGCCTTTGCCTGGGGCTATGAAGAGTTAAAGGAGTATGATACTTCAATAATCCAGCATTCTAACCCAATTCGACATGGAGAAAAACCTTTCAAATAGAAGTTTAGAAGAATAAATCCCAGGTTGTTACTGGTGGTAGAAAAGGAGATTAAGAGGCTGTTCAATGCCAAGATTATTGTCACTTTGAGATTCTCCCAATGGGTGGCTAACCTAGTTCCTATAAGAAAAAAGAACAGGGAAATTAAAATCTGTATAGACTTTAGGAATTTGAACAGAGCATCCTCAAAGGAGAATTACCCTCTGCCCAAAATGGAGCACATCCTGCAGAAGGTAGTAGGGGTAGAAAGGATTTCTACAATGGATGGTTTCTCAGGGTATAATCAAATCAAAGTCAGTCCAGAAGATCAAGAAAATGCTGCTTTCACCACTCCATGGGGTACTTTCATGTATGCTAAGATGCCTTTTGGATTGATGAACTCTGGAGCTACCTTCTAGAGAGCGATGGACATCGCCTTTGCTAAAGAGAAAGATAAGTTTCTAGTGGTATATATGGATGATATAACAGTATATTCAAAGTCTGATGACGAGCATCTCAAACACCTAGAATAGGTTTTTAAGAAGTGCATAAAATATGGTATCTCCCTCAACCCAAAGAAATCCCACTTTTCTTTAGAAGAGGCTAAACTCTTGGGACATATTATTTCTAAGGAAGGTATAAGGATTGACCCTGAGAGGGTTAGTGCGATCCAGAAAGTTGGAGAGCCCAGAAATAAAAAGGAAGTGCAATCTTTTATTGGACAAGTGGGTTTTTTGGGAAGGTTCCTACCTAGCTTTGCTGAGATTATGATGAGCATTACCAATATGCTGAGGAAGGAAAACCAGATAAGGTGGACAGAGGAAACAAGAGACTCTTTCAAGGGAATAAAAAATGCTATTTCTGAGGCCCCTGTATTAGCCAGTCCTGATTTTTCTAAAGATTTCCTAATTTTCTCTTATGCTTCTGAGCATACAGTAGCAGGAGTGTTGCTGCAAAAGGATGATCAGAATGCGGAGCAGCCAATTCCTTTTTTCAGTAGAGTACTAAGAGATGCAGAATTAAAATATGATATCATGGAGAAACAGGCTTATGCTTTAATCAAGTCATTGAAAGATTTCAGGGTCTATATTCTCCATTCACACATCATTTCCCCTGTCCCAAACAGTGCAGTAAAAGGAATCCTCACCTAGGCTGATTCAGAAGGAAGAAGAGCAAAATGGATCATTGTGCTGCTAGAATACGATCTGGAAATAAAGCCTACCAAACTAATAAAGGGGCAAGGGTTAGCAAAATTGATGACCAAAGCTAACTATGACTCTTTGCAACTGAATTTTTTGCAAGACTCTTTATGTCTGCTGGACGTATGATTACAAATAAAGCCTGAATTTTCTGCGTTTCCCTGGTATTCTGACAGTGTTTATGTATTTCAAAATCTACAGGCTCCAATAGGATTAAGTAAGACTGCGGCTAGAGCTGTAAAATTAAAGGCCGCAAAATACTGTATTATGAATCATTTTTTGTATTGGAAGGATCCTGGAGGTGTACTGCTAAATTGCCTGTTAGAGGACGAAGCCAAACATACTAAGAGAGAATTTCATATGGGGGATTATGGTGTTCACCATTATTGGAAGGTCACAGTGAACAAGATCCTGAGGGATGGTTTCTATTGGCCCACCATGTTCACAGATGTGTATAAAGAAACAGTAACCTGTCACCAATGTCAAATTTTTGAAGGAAAAAGGAAAGTTGTATCACTACCCCTTCACCCAGTCATAGTACAAGCTCCTTTTAGACAATGGGGACTGGATTACATTGGGGAGATAAACCCTAATTCTTCTGGGCATCACAGGTGGATATTGACAGCCATGGATTACTTCACTAAGTGTATAGAAGCTATACCTACCAGGAACGCAATAGAAAATGTTATTATGGACTTTTTAGAGGATAATATCCTATCTAGGTTTGGTTGCCCCAAAAGGATCGAGACTGATAATGCCCCTACATTTTGTTCTAAGAAGATGGTTAATTTCTGCCACAAATATCATATCAAACTAAACCACTCTACGGCATACTATCCCCAAGGAAACGGTCTGGAAGAATCCTCCATTAAAAGCTTGGTAAAGATCATAAAGAGATTATTGGAGGAGAATAAGAGGGCATGGCACACTAAACTGAAGTATGCCTTGTGGGATGATAGAATAAGCACTAAAAGGGCCATTGGAATGTCTCCATTCCAGTTGGTGTATGGAGCTGAAGTGGTTTTTCCAACTTCTTTGGGGTTACCAGTTATGAGGTTGCTGCAAGGTTTACAAGAGGAACCGAATCATATGTAAAGGAGAGTGAACCAAATAGTTGAGTTAAATGAGTTGAGGACTAAAGCCTATGACAGAGTACAAGGACACCAGGAAA
The DNA here is from genome assembly GCA_027924585.1 of Larix kaempferi. Taxonomy (NCBI): domain Eukaryota; kingdom Viridiplantae; phylum Streptophyta; class Pinopsida; order Pinales; family Pinaceae; genus Larix; species Larix kaempferi. The sequence goes on from BSBM01000201.1 coordinate 8,028,238, forward strand.
AGATGAAAGAGGCATTTGATAAGAAGACCAAGGAAGATAAATTTCAGGTGAATGACCTGGTTTTGAAATGGGACTGCCCAAGAGAAGACAGACACGGTAAATTTGACCACATTTGGATGGGTCCATACATCATTGCTATGCCCAGAGGAACAAACTCTTTTATACTGGAAGAGCAAGACGAGTCTGCCTGGTCGGGAGGACCAGTCAATGGCAGATTTTTAAAGCATTATCTGTCCTAGGCGAGCCAGGTAATTCATGTACCATAACTTGTACATATTTTTCCTTTTTTCAGTTGCTTAAAGGTTTAATGGCAAACCAGAAGACTTGAAGCCTGAAGTGAAGGCCCTAAGGTCTTAAAGGTGAGGCCACGCAATTTTTGTTGTCTTTTTTGTTTTTTCTTAAGCATTCTACCAGGAGGCGAAGGCAAGCGCAGTTCCCAGCGTCAAGTTCTGAGACAATTTTTCAGTCTAAGACCGTGAGGAAAACTGCCCAATGGATCAGGCACTTAGTCTACGGAGTTCTTTGCTACCTCGCAGGGAGGATAGCATCACCGAGTTGGAGCTAGTTGTTAACACTTGATTTTTTCACCTCATAAATATCAAAAGTGTGAAAGGAATAGGGTTGGAGAAACGTACCTGATAGAGGTTTGAAATCCCCAGTCTTCCTCCGTGATTGAAGGCCAGGATAGGGAAAAATTAATATACAGAGGGCTAAGAGGGAATACCGCATGAGAAATTCACAAAGAAGTATGGGAAAGAGCCTTCTAAGCGAATGAATAACCCCAAAATCCTAAGTCCGACGGCCTAGAGTAATATGAGGGTTAAGTCTCGGCAGAAGAACCGCCGTGGATGCAAAGCGCAGCCAGATCCATGGTAGAATATCCATCTCGTCGGGAAGCTGCGTGATGGATAACCAAAAAGGTGGTAGTGATGGGCTATACCGCTGAACAGTTGGCAGTTGGAGGGCTCATTGTGATGGGAAAAGAGGTAAATAAAACCACCACTAGGGCGCAAGATACCAGGATGGTAGAGTCACAAATCAATCGACGGTGCCGAGAGTAAGTGGCCTAGATCAACGGTGCGGAGATGAAGGAAGATGCACGAAAGAATGGACAGTGGGCCCAGTCGTCAAGAAGAGGTGGAACATTAAAAATGTCACCCATATCCACCATAGATGCAGAATGGAAAAAGATCTGTGGTCCAAGATTGATCTTGTCGAGAAGTAGCACGATGGATACCTAAGAAGGCGGTCACGATGGATAAAACCATCGGACAGGTGGCAACGCCACAGATGATCGTGGGGAAGATAAGTGGTATCCAAAACAACTCTGGGAAACATCGATGGTGCTCCGGGACATGTGGTAATAGTGGAACGAAATGGTGTGGGTCCTACCTGGGATCCGACGGAGGGCAGGCGTAAAACGTTACATCAGACGATCAAATAAAGGTCTAGATCCGACGATCAAAAATCACCCGTGAAAAATCAGCGGCCGGGATCATCGGACAAGTGGCGGATAAGACCAAGGGTTAAGTGAAGAAGATTTATATATAAAATCCTCATGCGGATGTAGTAGGAATTTGCTTATTTGGAAAATTGTCAAGGTCTGGAAGTTTCTCGGTGGGTGGGAGACGGCGAGGGTGACTGGGCTTTCAATAGGAGCATTCAAGAAGATTCGCTAGCAACACTTGAAAAGGGAAGTAGCAGTAGGAGACTCGTTTTTATCCAGAGACTCCACAATCATCCGGCTATATGGGTTTACACACGAACCGTATGTGCTACTGCCCTTTTTGACATCCAGAGTTTTCTCTTTGGAATTTATCAGACAAAAGTTAATCTTGGAAGAGGAGCTTTTTGCAAAATTCAAGAAAGGAACGGATTTGAAATTTCCTTGGGTCGTTGGCCCATTCATTGTAAATAGCAAGGAGGGTATTGCGGAAGTGTAGAAGTTGATGGAAGAATTTGAGTTTGAAAAAGATGTGGAAACAAACTACGACCCTTATCATATCATCTCTCACAGAAGGAAGATGAATAACTAGAGCGGTTTTGAGCATAAAGAAATAGAAGGGTTATCTGTCAAAAGGAATTTATTCAGTATGAACCAGAAGCAGAAATGGCCCCCGGTATGCAAGGCGAGGATCTGGCCTTGCTGAAGGCAGCTATAGAAATGGAAGAAGTGCCTAAGATTGATGAAGTAGGAGAGAAGAGGAATTTGCATGAAATCTTAGAAGAATATGATGAAGAAAGAGGAAAGAGATGCAGAGTTGGGGACCAGGAATTGGCCCAAACTCAAGCTGTCGCGACTATTTCGATAGAAGCTGAGGATAATAGAGAAGAGGAAAACCCAATTCCCTGTGTGCAGGTGATGGAGTACAATTTCCAGGAAGCTCAAGAAAGTGGGGATACATATAAGTTCTCTTCAAGAGAGAAGATGTTTGAGAAATATGCATAGGACAAGTAGGCCTCGGCTCAAAAAAATATGACATGTTACCAAAGGCCCGAAATTTGTCGAAATCAGGTGTCTCCCTAGTAGCCAGCCGAAATGTGAAGGCAGGTACTCTAAATGTGGCAGTGGCTACCTCGAGTAAACTGACCGAAGTAACGTATGATTTAACAAAAATATCGGCTCCCGATAAGGTCCAGATGCATAAGCAACTAGGGGACGTTATTTATGAAGATTACATACAGGCGAAGCTTAAAGTAGATAAGTTTGAAGAAATAATTAGTAAAATGGGCACTCAGCTGAGACAAGAAAGACAGGAGAACAAAGCACACCAGCAGCAAATCAAGAAGATACAATTAGAGCTGGTTGCTAGCGATGGCAGCGGTAAGGCTACTAAGAAATTGTTGACAGATAAGGAAAACCTGATCCAGACATTAGAGAAGAAAGAAAAAGTCTCAAATATCCAGTTGATCCAGACTCCTGAAGTGACTAAGTTGGAATAGGAGAAAGAAGCCTTAGTCAGAGGACTCAGTGAAAGTCGGGCTGAATCGCTAAAGTTGACTGAGAAAAAGGCAGACTGGGAAAAGGAGAAGTTAAGTTTGGAGCTACAGATAGAAGACTTGAAAGACAACTTGCCCATCTTGAGCACAAGACCTACCTAGGAAAATCAGGAGAAGGAGAAAAATGATGCTGATAGCCTCTCGCGGGCTATGTCTCAGGTTAGTCTCAAGGAAGTAGAGATCAAAGAACTGAAGGAAAGGACTTCAAAACTCGAAGAACAGAACATGCATATGAAAGAAGAAGTGAAAAAGTTGCAGAAAGAGAATAAAGGGATGATACTAACAAATCACAGATTTGTCTCCCAAGTAAGCGGGTATATCCCTATGCAGACAAGCATAGATCTAATCTAGGATGAGATTATAGAGATCGCTACAAATCTCAGACTATACTTGGGAGAGAACAATAAGGAAAGATTTGAAGAGTCGTGCATTAACCAGAAGTAACTTGCAACTCAGACCTAAGGAAATAGCTCGAGACGCCATAGACTTTTTGAAACCTCGTTTCGAAGAAAAATTGAGTGCTCTGGGTATAAAAAATAGCGTGGCTACTATCGCTTGGGCACGGAGGACGCTAAGTAAGTTTTCCCTCGTAGAAGAGCTTGAGGACTGATGTGCATCGATGAACGAGCAGATTGCAGAGATAAAGAAAAGGTTCCAGAAAGGGTTGTCTTCTTTTTGGAACGACAGCAATGAACTCGTCTTACAAAATGATTACAAGATCCTGCTGTGTGCCACAAAGATGGACCATGAAAAATTCCAGATGTTGAGCCAGATCCTCATGGGAAAAATACTGCTGGAAAAGCTTGCACCTGATTTCGAGATCCTAAACCGGCTGAGAAGTTTGAGTGAAGGAGCTTTCATATTGTCAAATGATGAAAATGTGGAGCTAAAAGTATTGGTGAAAGAGACGGTGTCGCATGAGAGCATCACAGCCGACTAGTGGGGTTGCGTGGAGAAGTACGGGAGAATGAAACATTCACCTTAGACTCTTTAGTAGTCTTTGTTTGTTCTATTATTTTCAAAGGGTTGATGTTATGAGCAAAGGACTTATAAGACATTTCTATTTTTGAAAGTAATTTGAAATATTTTTTGAGGCGTCTAAATGAATAGCCAGCTGGAAATTTTATACTTACTATGTTTATTTTACTATGATGTCAATTTCTTTTAGTAACAATAACGACAAATGTAAAAAGTAGTTAGGAGGGCTCTACCTGTTTGTTGTTTGAAAACAGTTATGGAAAACCAATTTTTTATGAGATGGCATATGGTTGTAACTATTTTCTTTTTTGAAGGTGCCAAGCCTAGAGCTTGAAGGTATCTATATATACATGTGTAATCGAAGGCACAAGGGTTGGAAATCTTATGAAAAAAACTATTTGTGTTTTGATGATCAGTTTGTAAGACTTTCTCTATGAGTTGTTTAATAGAAATTGCAGAGCTGAAGCCTGTGTTTTGACAAGAATTCTTGTGTAATCGGTCTGGTAGTTTGTATCTTTTCCTTTCCCATGTGCAAATGTGTTTGTCTCTTTGTTATTCCATTCTGTGTTATTTCCTTCATGCTTGGATCAGGGTAACAGTTAAGTAGAATTCATAGAGATTATGCTATGCTTAGCTTATTCCAAGTATTTCACCAAATATATTCTACTAAAGTTGATGTAGGATTCATCCTTGATAGATGCCTTACATTGATGGATTGTTTCTTTTCTCTTCTGTTCCACAAATTAAAGCTCTTTGACTACTAGCTGCTTGCTACCTCACCCTTGTGAATGCGTTTGCAGAATCTTTGTGAATATTGCTTTCAGATTTTGTTAAATGTGACTCCATTTCCCAAATGAAATTCATGTGTTTTCAACCAAACATTTCGTGAACCCTTTTTGTTTCCTAAACTGAAATCTGATCTTCTGTATAATTGTTGCAATTGAATATCTTAGCCGTGAATGCTGGTGTTCCTTTTTCATTATTTACAATCTTGATTATTCCAGTCCTTTCACGAGATCATAGAGAGAGCCCTCTCTGTTTATGTTTGATCAGAAGCGTAAACGAACGATTGGTTAGTGGTTACCCGAGATTACCCTCTTTCAGCGGGGGTCAGTTTTGGTGTTAACAAATTGGCGCCGTTGTCGGGGAACATGATTGGTTTTCTCAATCCCTGGGAGAACGATATTTACGTCCGAATTTCAAAGATTAAGAGAAATACCTGTGGGCAAATAGAGGTTTCTGCAGTTTCAAGAAGGTTGAAGAATTTTTCCCTGGCGACTTCACTCACAAAGATCAGACAATTCAAGAAAACTCCACTGGAGAAAGATCAGTACGCCAAAGTATACTATTGAAGAAATTCCGATGGCAACCTGGCCTCAAGAAAGATCCATACGAGAGGTAACCCTTTCCCTGAAATCTTGTTAGGAGTAGATAACCCTGAAATTTTACTCAGACGAAAGACTGTGAAAGATCGGGCTAGTGCCCCTAGCATTGAGACTGTTTCTTTTTTAGAAGGTGCATCTGTTTTTCAAGAATTGGATATAGAGATTGATATTTGTAAACCTTTGTCAAGAACAAAATCTGAGTCATACCTCAGCCTAGGACGAGAACGTCTGAATAATTTTGAATCTTATTTTTTAGACCCTGTGTGGTTGGATTTTAAAGGCCTTGCCAAAGCAAAAGACAATAAGCCCATTTCTCAGATCCCCCAAGCCCATATCACAGTCCCAGTCAGTAATCCTGCTCAGAATATTCCTCCACAAGCTCCAAATCCACCTAGACCCATGGCTATCAGATATGCGCCTTTGGTCCTGCCTGCTACCTTGAACGACCTCCCTCAGAATTACGCCTAGAGAATTGTCTCTTATAATGGAGAGGGAGGCTGGTCAGCCAAACAGCATGTTGATAGATTCGAATATTTTCTCGACCTGGAGGAAGTGGACCACGACGATGCCAAAGTGAGATAGTTTTCTCAAAGCCTATTTGGAGAACCTAAGAAATGGTTCAGACAACTACCTAATGCATCCATAGCCGATTTTGCAGCTTTTAAAGTATTGTTTCTAGAAAGATGGGAAACCATGGGTAGTCCTGCTGTAGTCTTGTCTCAGTGTAATCACTTAAAGAAAGGCGGGTTTGGATCGGTCCATGAGTTTTTTGCCAAATTCATGAAAGCATACAATTCTATTCCTGATGATCTAAAACCTTCAGTAGGCGCTGCAAAGCTCCACTATGCATATGCCTTTGATGGAGACTTCTCATGCACATTGAGAGAAAGAAAATCCATCTCACTACTTGCCATGCTAAAGGATTCCTTGGAGGTTGAAGCTAACACGATGGCTTCTGGGAAAATGAAGGGAAAATCTGAAGCAAACAAGAAGAAGCAAGAAAACCTAGCCTCTTCTAGTGATGCTAAATTCGATACCATGATGAGAACTATGGAGAAATTGTTGGATAGGTTAGCCATAGAGAATAAGCCTCCTGCTAGGGAACATCCTAAAAATCAGATAAGGAACCCTATGTTTAGAAGGCCATCCCCTCCAAGAAATCCAAGAAACCAAGAAGATCATCAGATAAGACCTCCTTTTCCTGAGAATTTGGTAGATGAAGAAGGACCCGAAAACCCTGCTGCTGACCATATACATCTCTTTGATACCCTTGAACACACAGTCCATTTGACTGAAAAGGAACACGATTTTTTCACCAAGGTGAAAGATGATAAGGCCGCAGAGTTCAATTCTGAAAAATATCAAATGGGTTACATGAATGTTGTGGATGACATGAGAAAAATGAGGTTGAGAAACCGAGAAATACCAATAACTGAAGGGCAGTCTGCCGAGAATCAGCCCTAGAAGACTCCACAAAATATAGATAAATTGAAGGGGAAACAACCAGTGGATCCTGTACAGAAAGTCTCAGAAGATGGGGGCAACATTCTAAAGAGGGTAGGCAACCAAAAGTAACTGAAACAGGGAAGCCGGCTTCAATATTCAGCTTGAAGGCTGAACTGTCTAAGGTAAAGATCTCTATCCCCCTTAATGAAGTATTGAGAGTTAATGAATATAGGGAAGAGATAAATAGCCAAGTAAAAGGGCAGGATGGAAATACACAAGATATGTTGGAAGTGATGGATGATGCCCCCACTATAATCTTTGGTTCCAAAATGGAGAAACCAGATGACGAAGAAGTCCCTTCCTTCTATTTGAGCCTGAATATCCACGACAAGTTATTACACAATGCAGTGATAGATTTTGGAGCTTCGCATAACTTGATGCCAAAGTCGGTAGTAGACTTATTGGGGTTAGAGGTCACTAGACCCTACAAAGACCTATATTCTTTTGATTCCAGAAGGGTACCTTGTTTGGGGTTGATTAAAGACGTGGTGGTAATCCTCACCGAGATTCTAGCTAAGAGCATCATGATTGACATAGTGGTAGCTAATCTACCTGCTAAGTTTGGGATGTTGTTATCAAGATCCTGGGTAAAGAAGCTAAAGGGAACCATGCAGATGGATTTATCTTATGCTACTATACCATTATTCAGAAGCAATAGGAAGTTATATAGAGAAAAAAGGATGGCTTATGTAGTCAACAGTGATGACAAGCCTGAGAATCACCCTATATTCGCTGTGGACACAGACATTGGTTGTTCCATCCTTTTCAATGATGGTCCACATACTGATCCTAGACCCCCATTTTTTCATGAAGTGGAGGAAGACAAAGAGTTTGCAGGAAGGCATGAGGCGTCAGAGAGGCAAAAAAATGAAGAAGGATTGTGGAAGATGTACTTTGATGGCTCACTAAGCAAAAATGGAGCTGGGGCTGGGGTTCGGATCATACCTCCGGACCAAGAATCTAGGGCCCTATCCTATAAATTGACTTTTGAATGCACAAACAATGTCGCTGAATATGAAGCCCTACTTTTAGGACTGCGAGCTTTGAAAGACCTAGGAGCCAGGACAGTACACGTATTTGGAGATTCAGAACTGGTGGTGAACCAGGTAAACGATAGTTATCAGGCAAAGCACCCCAGAATGAGAGCTTATAGAAATGAAGTTTGGGACATGTTTGGAAATTTCTTCGATGAACATAAGATCTGGGAAATCCCAAGATGTGACAATCAGGTAGCTGACTCCTTTGCCACAACTGCAGGTGGTTTTAAAACCATCATTTTTTCCCAAGAAAAATACGAGGTTGAAGTGGTAAACATGCCATCCATCCCAGATAATTCCATGTATTGGCAAGTGTTTGAAGATGACCTACAAATTAGAAGGTTTTTAGAACTGTCTCATGAGTTTACTAATGTTCAGATCAATACAGAGAATGACAATGTAGAAGGTCTAGTGGACCAAGAGCAGTTAGAAAGCGAAGAGAATGAAAATAGAGGTTGGAAGAACACTCTAGGAGGCAAAGACGTTGTCCAGTTAAAAAGTAACTATATTCCCAAAGGACTGATACCTATGGAAAAGCTCTTCGACCAAAATGATGCGGCAAAGAATCCCAAATTTGAACCTCCCAAAGATATAGTAGAAGATCAGAATTTAGGTTTTGTTGGGGAAACTCGGATGGTAAAGTTGTCCAAAAAATTGGAGACTAGGAGGAAAAAGAAGTATGTTGATCTGATGAAAAAATATGCTGCTGCCTTTGCCTGGGGCTATCAAGAGTTAAAGGAGTATGATACTTCAATAATCCAGCATTCCATCCCAATTTTGCCTGGAGTAAAACCTTTCAAACAGAAGTTGAGAAGAATAAATCCCAGGTTGGTACCGGTGGTAGAAAAGGAGATTAAGAGGCTATTCAACGCCGAGATTATTGTCACTTTGATATTCTCCCAATGGGTGGCTAACCTAGTTCCTGTAAGAAAAAAGAATGGGGAAATTAGAATCTGTATATACTTCAGGAATTTGAACAGAGCATCCTTAAAGGACAATTACCCTCTGCCCAAAATGGAGCACATCCTACAGAAGGTAGTAAGGGCAGAAATGATTTCTACAATGGATGGTTTCTTAGGGTGTAATCAGATCAAAGTCAGTCCCGAAGATCAAGAAAATACTGCTTTGACCACTCCATGGGGTACTTTCATGTATGCTAAGATGCCTTTTGGATTGATGAATGTCAGAGCTACCTTCCAGAGAGCGATGGACATCACCTTTGCTGAAGAGAAAGATAAGTTTCTGGTGGTATACATGGATGATATAACAGTATATTCAAAGTCTGATGATGAGCATCTCAAACACCTAGAACAGGTTTTTAAGAAGTGCATAAAACATGGTATCTCCCTCAACCCAAAGAAATCCCACTTTGCTTTAGAAGAGGCTAAAATCTTGGGACATATTATTTCTAAGGAGGGTATAAGGATTGACCCTGAGAGGGTTAGTGTGATCCAGAAAGTTGGAGAGCCCAAAAGTAAGAAGGAAGTGCAATCTTTTATTGGACAAGTGGGTTTTTTGAGAAGGTTCATACCTAGCTTTGCTAAGATTATGATGAGCATTACCAATATGCTGAGGAAGGAAAACCAGATAAGGTGGATAGAGGAAACAAGAGACTCTTTCAAGGGAATAAAAAATGCTATTTTTGAGGCCCCTGTATTAGCCAGTCCTGATTTTTCTAAAGATTTCCTGATTTTCTCTTATGCTTCTGAGCATACAGTAGCAGGAGTGTTGCTGCAAAAGAATGATCAGGATGTGGAGCAGCCAATTGCTTTTTTTAGTAGAGTACTAAGAGATGCGGAATTAAAATATGATATCATGGAGAAACAGGATTATGCTTTAATCAAGTCATTGAAAGATTTCAGGGTCTATATTCTCCATTCACACATCATTTCCCATGTCCCAAATAGTGCAGTAAAAGGCATCCTCACCCAGGCTGATCCAGAAGGAAGAAGAGCAAAATGGATCGCTGTGCTGCTAGAATACGATCTGGAAATAAAGCCTACCAAACTAATAAATGGGCAAGGGTTAGCAAAATTGATGACCAAAGCTAACTATGACTCTTTGCAACTGAATTTTTTGCAAGACTCTTTATGTCTGTTGGACGTAGGATTACAAATAAAGCCCAAATTTTCTGCGTCTCCCTGGTATTCTGACAGTGTTTATGTATTGCAAAATCTAGAGGCTCCAGTAGGATTAAGTAAGAACAGGGCCAGAGCTGTAAAATTAAAGGTTGCAAAATATTGTTTCATTAATCAGTTCTTGTATTGGAGGGATCCTGGAGGCGTACTGCTAAATTTCCTGTTAGAGGATGAAGCCAAACATACTAAGAGAGAATTCCATAAGGGGGATTGTGGTGGTCACCATTCTTGGAAGGTCATATTGAACAAGATGCTAAGGGCTAGTTTCTATTGGCCCACCATGTTCACAGATGTGTATAAAGAAACAATAACCTGTCACCAATGTCAAATTTTTTAAGGAAAAAGGAAAGTTGTATCACTACCCCTTCACCTAGTCATAGTAGAAGCTCCTTTTCAACAATGGGGATTGGATTTCATTGGGGAGATAAACCCTAACTCTTCTGGGAAGCACAGGTGGATATTGACAGCCACAGATTACTTCACTAAGTGGATAGAAGCTATACCTACCAGAAACGCAACATAAAATGTTATTATGGACTTTCTGGAGGATAATATCCTATCTAGGTTTGGTTTCCCCAAAAGGATCGTGACTGATAATGCACCTGCATTTTGTTCTAAGAAGATGGTTAATTTCTGCCACAAATATCATATCAGTTTAAACCACTCTATAGCATACTATCCCCAAGGAAACGGTCTGGCAGAATCCTCCAATAAAAGCTTAGTAAAGACCATAAAGAGATTATTGGAGGAGAATAAGAGGGCATGGCACACTAAACTGAAGTATGCCCTATGGGCTGATAGAATAAGCACTAAAAGGGCCATTGTAATGTCTCCATTCCAGTTGGTGTATGGAGCTGAAGTGGTTTTTCTAGCTTCTTCAGGGTTACCAGTTATGAGGTTGCTGCAAGGCTTAGAAGAGGAACCGAATCATATGCAAAGGAGAGTGAACCAAATAGTTGAGTTAAATGAGTTGAGGACTAAAGCCTATGACAGAGTACAAGGACACTAGGAAAAGATGAAAGAGGCATTTGATAAGAAGACCAAGGAAGATAAATTTCAGGTGAATGACCTTGTTTTGAAATGGGACTGCCCAAGAGGAGACAGACACAGTAAATTTGACCACATGTGGATGGGTCCATACATCATTGCTGCGCCCAGAGGAACAAACTCTTTTATACTGGAAGAGCAAGATGGGTCTGCCTGGTCAAGAGGACCAGTCAATGGCAGATTTTTAAAGCATTATCTGTCCTAGGCGAGCCAGGTAATTCATGTACCATAACTTGTACATATTTTTCCTTTTTTCAGTTGTTTGAAGGCTTAATGGAAAACCAGAAGACTTGAAGCCCGAAGTGAAGGCCCTAAGGTCTGAAAGGGGAGGCCACGCAATTTTTGTTGTCTTTTTTGTTTTTCCTTAAGCATTCTACCAGGAGGCGAAGGCAACCGCAGTTCCCAACGACAGGTTCTGAGACAATTTTTCAGTCTAAGATCGTGAGGAAAATTTCCCAATGGATCAGGCACTTAGTCTATGGAGTTCTTTGCTACCTCGCAGGGAGGATAGAATCGCCGAGTTGGAGCCATTTGTTAATACCTTATTTTTTCACCTCATAAATATCAAAAGTGTGAAAGGAATAGGATTGGAGAAACGTACCTGATAGAGGTTTGAAAGCCCCAGTCTTCCTCCATGATTCAAGGCCAAGATAGGGAAAAATTAATATACAGAGGGCTAAGAGGGAATACCCCATGAGAAATTCACAAAGAAGTATGGGAAAGATCCTTCTAAGAGAATGAATAACCCCAAAATCCTAAGTCCGATGGCCTAAAGTAATATGAGGGTTAAGTTTCGGCAGAAGAACTGTCGTGGATGCAAAGTGGAGGCAGATCCATGGTCCAAGATCCATCTCGTCGGGAAACTGCATGATGGATAACCAAAAAGGTGGTAGCGATGGGCTATATCGCCGAACAGTTGGCAGCTGGAGGGCTCATCGCGGTGGGAAAAGCGGTAAACAAAACCACCACTAGGGTGCAAGATACCGGGATGGTAGAGTCACAAATCAATCGACGGTGCCGAGAGTAAGTGGCCTAGATCGACGGTGCGGAGATGAATGAAGATGCATGAAAGAATGGACAGTGGGGCCCCATCATCGAGAAAAGGTGGAACATTAAAAATGTCGCTCATCTCCACAGTAGATGCAAAGTGGAATAAGATCTACGGTCCAAGATTGATCTTGTCGAGAAGTAGCACGATGGATACCTAAGAAGGCGGTCGCAATGGATAAAACTGTCGGACAGGTGGCAATGCCACAGATGATTGCGGGGAAGAGAAGTGTTATCCAAAACGACTTTGGGAAACATCGATGGTGGTCCGGGACATGTGGTAATAGTGGAATGACATGGTGTGGGTCCTACCTGGGATCCGACGGAGGGTAGGCATAAAACGTCACATCAGACGATTAAATAAAGGTCTAGATCCGACGGCTGAAAATCACCCCTGAAAATTCAGCAGCCGGGATCGTTGGACAAGTGGCGGATAAGACCGAGGGTTAAGTAAAGAAGATTTATATATAAAAACCTCATGCAGATGTAGTAGGCATTTGTTTATTTGGAAAACTGTCAAGGTCTGGAAGTTTCTCAGTGGGTGGGAGACGGCAAGGGCGACTGGGCTTTTGATAGGAGTATTCCAAAAGATTCGTTGGCAACAGTTGAAAATTGAAGTAGCAGTAGGAGACTGGTTCTTATCTAGAGACTCCACATTCATCCGGGTGTATGGGTTTACACATGAACCGTATGTGCTACCGGCCTTTTTGACATCCAGAGTTTTCTCTTTGGAATTTATCAGACAAAAGTTAATCTGAAGAGGATCTTTTTGCAAAATTCAGGAAAGGAACGGATTTGAAATTTCCTTGGGTCATTGGCCCATTCATTGTAAATAGCAAGGAGGGTATTGTGGAAGTGCAGAAGTTGATGGAAGAATTTGAGTTTGAAAAAGATGTGGCAACAAACTATGACCCTTATCATATAATTTATGACAAAAGGAAGCTGAATAACCAGAGCGGTTTTGAGCGTAAAGAAATAGAAGGGTTATCTGCCAAAAGGAATTTATTGCAGTACGAACCAGAAGCAGAAATTGCCCCCGGCTTGCAAGGCGAGGAGCTCGCCTTTGTGAAGGCAGCTATAGAAATGGAAGAAGTGCCTAAGATTGCCGAAGTGGGAGAGAAGAGGAATTTGTGAAAAAATCTTAGAAGAATATGATGAAGAAAGAGGAAAGAGATGTAGAGTTGGGGACCAGGAAATGGCCCAAACATAAGCTGTCACGACTATTTCGATAGAAGCTGAGGATAATAGAGAAAAGCAAAACCCAATTCTCTATGTGCAGGTGATGGATTACAATTTCCAAGAAGCTCAGGAAAGTGGGGATACAAGTAAGTTCTCTTCAAGAGAGAAGATGTTTGAGAAATATGCACAGGAGAAGCAGGCCTCGGCTCAGCAAATATATGACCTGTTACCAAAGGCCCAAAATTTGTCGAAATCAGGTGTCTCCCTAGTAGCTAGCCAAAATGTGAAGGCAGGTACTCTAAATGTGGCAGTGGCTACCTCGAGTAAACTGACCGAAGTAACGTATAATTTAACAAAAATATCGGCTCCCGATAAGGTCCAGATGCATAAGCAACTAGGGGACGTTATTTATGAAGATTACATATAGGAGAAGCTGAAAGTGGATAAGTTTGAAGAAATAATCAGTAAAATGGACACTCAGTTGAGACAAGAAAGACAGGAGAACAAAGCGCACCAGCAACAAATCAAGAAGATACAATTAGAGCTGCGTGCTAGCGATGGCAGCGGTAAGGGTACTAAGAAATTGTTGACAGATAAGGAAAACCCGATCCATACATTACATAAGAAAGCAAAAGTCTGAAATACCCAGTTGATCCAGACTCCTAAAGTGACTAAGTTTGAACAGGAGAAAGAATCCTTAGTCAGAGGACTCAGTGAAAGCCGGGATGAATTGCTAAAGTTGACTGAGAAAAAGGCAGACTGGGAAAAGGACAAGTTAAGTTTGGAGCTACAGATAGAAGACTTGAAAGACAACTTGCCCATCTTGAGCACGCGGCCTACCCAGGAAAATCAGGAGTGGAAGAAAAATGATGCTGATAGCCTCTCGTGGGCTATGTCTCAGGTTATTCTCAAGGAAGTAGAGATCAAAGAACTGAAGGAAAGGACTTCAAAACTCGAAGAACAGAACATGCATATTGAAGAAGAAGTGAAAAAGTTGCAGAAAGAGAATAAAGGGCTGATAGTAACAAATCACAAATTTGTCTCCCAAGTAACCGGGTATATCCCTATGCAAGCGGGCATAGATCTAATCTGGGACGAGATTATAGAGATCGCTACAAATCTCAGACCATACTTAATCTCCTTGAACACTCGAGAGAGAGTGATAAGGAAATCTTTGAAGAGTTATGCATTAACCAGAAGTAACTTGCAACTCAGACCTAGAAATAGCTCAAGACGCCATAAAAAACAGAGTGGCTGCTATCGATTGGGCATGGAGGATGCTAAGTAAGTTTTCCCTCGTAGAAGAGCTTGAGGACCGATGTGCATCGATGAACGAGCAAATTGCAAAGATAAAGAAAAGGTTCGAGAAAATCTTCCAAAAAGGGTTTCCTTCTTTTTGGAACAACAGCAATGAAGTCATCTTACATAATGATTACAAAATCCTGTTGTGTGCCACAAAGATGGACCATGAAAAATTCCAAATGTTGAGCTAGATCCTCATGGGAAAAATACTGTTGGAAAAGCTTGCACCTAATTTCGAGATCCTGAACCGGCTAAGAAGTTTGAGTGAAGGAGCTTTCATATTGTCAAATGATGAAAATGTGGAGCTAAAAGTATTGGTGAAAGAGATGGCGTCGCATGAGAGCATCATGGCCAACCAGTGGGGTTGTGTGGAGAAGTATGGGAGAATGAAACATTCACCTTAGACTCTTTAGCAGTGGTTGTTTGTTCTGTTATTTTCAAAGGGTTGATGTTATGAGCAAAGGACTTAGAAGACATTTCTATTTTTGAAAGTAATTTGTAATATTTTTTGAGGCGGCTAAATGAATAGCCAGCTGGAACTTTTATACTTACTATGTTTATTTTACTATGATGTCAATTCCTCTCGGTAACAATACCGGCAAATGTAAAAAGTAGTTAGGAGGGCTCTACCTGTTTATTGTTTGAAAACAGTTGTGGAAAACCAATTTTTGATGAGATGGCATATGGTTGTAACTATTTTAAGTTTTGAAGGAGCCGAGCGTAGAGGTCGAAAATCTTATGAAAAAAACTATTTGTGTTTTGATGATCAGTTCGTAAGAATTTCTCTTTGAGTTGTTTAATAGAAATTGCAGAGTTGAAGCCTGCGTTTTGACAAGGATTCTTGTGTAATCGGTCTTGTCGTCTATATCTTTTCCTTTCCCATGTGCAAATGTGTTTCTCTCTTTGGTATTCTATTCTGTGTTATTTCCTTCATGCTTGGATTAGGGTAACAGTTAAGTAGAATTCATAGAGATTATGCTCCGCTTAGCTTATTCCAAGTATTTCACCAAATATATTCTACTAAAGTTGATGTAGGATTCATCCTTGATAGATGCCTTACATTGATGGATTGTTTCTTTTCTCTTCTGTTCCACAAATTAAATCTCTTTGACTACTAGCTGCTTGCTACCTCGCCCTTGTGAATGCATTTGCAGAATCTTTGTGAATATTGCTTTTAGATTTTGTTAAATGTGACTCCATTGCCCAAATGAAATTCATGTGTTTTCAACCAAACATTTCACGAACCCTTTTCGTTTCCTAAACAGAAATCTGATCTTCTGTATAATTGTTGCAATTGAATATCTTAGCCATGAATGCTGGTGTTCCTTTTTCATTATTGTCAATCTTGATTATTCCAATCCTTTCACGAGATCATAGAGAGAGCCCTCTTTGTTTATGTTTGATCAGAAGTGTAAACCAAAGATTGGTTAGTGGTTACCCCATATTACCCTCTTTCAGCCTTGGGGGTCAGTTTTGTTGTTAAAAAATTGGCGTCATTGTTGGGGAACACGATTGGTTTTATCAATCCCTGGTAGAACGATATATACGTCCGAATTTAAAAGATTAAGAGAAATATCTGTGGGCAAACAGAGGTTTCCGTAGTTTCAAGAAGGTTGAATAATTTTTCCTTGGCGACTCCACTCACAAAGATCAGACAATTCAAGAAGACTCCACTGGAGAAAGATCAGTATGCCAAAGTATACTATTGAAGAAATTTTGAAGGCAACCTGGCCTCAAGAAAGATCCATACGAGAGGTAACCCTTTCCCTGAAATCCTGTTAAGAGTAGATAACCCTGAAATTTTACTCAGACAAAAGACTGTGAAAGATCGGGCTATTGCCCCTAGCATTGAGACTGTTTCTTTTTTAGAAGGTGCATCTGTTTTTCAAGAAGAGATTGATATTTGTAAACCTTTGTCAAGAACAAAATCTAAGTCATACCTCATCCTAGGACGAGAAGCTTTAAATAATTTTGAATCTTATCTTTTAGACCCTGTGTGGTTGGATTTTAAAGGCCTTGCCAAAGCAAAAGACAATAAGCCCATTTCTCAGATCCCCCAAGCCCACATCACAGTCCCAGTCAGTAATCCTACTCAGAATATTCCTCCACAAGCTCGAAATCCACCTAGACCCATGGCTGCTAGATATGTGCCTTTGGTCCTGCCTGCTGCCTTGAACGACCTCCCTCAGAATTACACCCAAAGAATTGTCTCTTATAATGGAGAGGGAGACTGGTTAGCCAAAGAACATGTTGATAGATCTGAATATTTTCTAGACCTAGAGGAAGTGGACCACGATGATGCCAAAATGAGATTGTTTGTTCAAAGCCTATTTGGAGAACCTAAGAAATGGTTCAGATAGCTACCTAATGCATCCATAGCCGATTTTGTAGCTTTTAAAGTATTGTTTCTAGAAAGATGGGAAACCATGGGCAGTCTTGCTATAGTCTTGTCCCAGTATAATCACTTAAAGAAAGGCGGGTTTGAATCGGTCCATGAGTTTTCTGCCAAATTCATGAAAGCATACAATTCTTTTCCCGATGCTCTAAAACCTTCGGTAGGGGCTGCAAAGCTCCACTATGCAGATTCCTTTTATGGGGACTTCTCGTGCACATTGAGAGAAAGAAAATCCGCCTCACTACCTGCCATGCTGAAGGATGCCTTGGAGGTTGAAGCTAACATGATGGCTTATGGGAAAATGAAGGGAAAAACTGAAGCAGACAAGAAGAAGCAAGAAAACCTAGCCTCTTCTAGTGATGCTAAATTCGATACCATGATGAGAACTAAGGAGAAATTGTTGGATAGGTTAGCCATAGAGAATAAGCCTCCTGCTAGGGAACATCCTGAAAATCAGATAAGGAACCCTAATTTTAGAAGGCCACCCCCTCCAAGAAATCCAAGAAACCAAGAAGATCATCAGATAAGACCTCCTTTTCCTGAGAATTTGGTAGATGAAGAAGGACCCAAAAACCTTGCTGCTCACCAGATACATCTCTTTGATACCCTTGAACACACAGTCCATTTGACTGAAAAGGAACACGATTTTTTCACCAAGGGGAATGCTGATAAGGCCATAGAGTTCGATTCTGAACAATATCAAATGGGTTAGATGAATGCTTTGGGAGACATCCAAAGAAAAATGAGGTTGAGAAACTGAGAAATACAAATAACTGAAGGGCAGTCTGCCCTGAATCAGCCACAGAAGACTCCACAGAATACAGATAAATTGAAGGGGAAACAACCAGTGGATCCTATACCGAAAATCTCAGAAGATGGGGGGCAACATTCTAAAGAGGGTAGGAAACCAGAAGTAACTGAAACAGGGAAGCCAGCGTCAATATTCAGCTTGAAGGCTGAACTGTCTAAGGTAAAGATCTCTATCCCCCTGAAAGAACTATTGAGAGTTAATGAATATAGGGAAGAGATAAATAGCCTAGTAGAAGGGCAGGCTGAAAATACACAATATATGTTGGAAGTGATGGATGATGCCCCTACTATAATCTTTGGTTCCAAAATGGAGGAACCAGATGATGAACAAGTCCCTCCCTTCTATTTGAGCCTGAATATCCACGACAAGTTATTACACAATGCCCTGATAGATTCTGGAACTTCGCATAACTTGATGCCAAAGTCGGTAGTAGACTTATTGGGGTTAGAGGTCACTAGACCCTACAAAGACCTATATTATTTTGATTCCAGAAGGGTACCCTGTTTGCGGCTGATTAAAGATGTGGTGGTAACCCTCGCCCAGATTCCAGCTAAGAGCGTCATGATGGACATAGTGGTAGCTGATCTACCTACTAAGTTTGGGATGCTGTTATTAAGATCCTGCGTAAAGAAGCTCAAGGGAACCATGCAAATGGATTTATCTTATGCTACTATACCATTATTCGGAAGCAATAGGAAGTTATACAGAGAAAAAAGGATGGCTTATGTAGTCAGCAGTGATGACAAGCCTGAGAATCACCCTATATTCGCTGTGGACATAGACATTGGTTCCTCCATCCTTTTCAATGATGGTCCACATACTGATCCTAGACCCCCATTTTTTCATGAAGTGGAGGAAGACAAAGAGTTTGCAGGAAGGCATGAGGCATTAGAGAGGCAAAAAAATGAAGAAGGATTGTGGAAGATGTACTTTGATGGCTCACTAAGCAAAAATGGAGCTGGGGCTGGGGTTTGGATCATACCTCCGGACCAAGAGTCTAGGGCCCTATCCTATAAATTGACTTTTGAATGCACAAATAATGTGGCTGAAAATGAAGCCCTACTTTTAGGACTGAGAGCTCTGAAAGACCTGGGAGCCAGGAGAGTACACGTATTTGGAGATTCAGAATTGGTGGTGAACCAGGTAAATGATAGTTATGAGGCAAAGCACCCCAGAATGAGAGCTTATAGAAACGAAGTTTGGAACATGTTTGGAAATTTCTTCGATGAACATAAGATCTAGGAAATCCCCAAGATGTGACAATCAGGTAGCTGACTCCTTGGCCATTACTGCATGTGGTTTTAAAACACCCATTTTCTCCCAAGAAAAATACGAGGTTGAAGTGGTAAATAGGCCATCCATCCCAGATAATTCCAAGTATTGGCAAGTGTTTGAAGATGACCTACAAATTAGAAGGCTTTTAGAACTGTCTCATGAGTTTGCTAATGTTCAGATCGATACAGAGAATGAGAATGTAGAAGGTCTAGTGGACCAAGAGCAGTCAGAAAGCGAAGAGAATGAAAATAGAGGTTGGAAGAACACTCTAGGAGGCAAAGACATTGTCTAGTTAAAAAGCAACTATATTCCCAAAGGACTGATACCTCTAGAAAAGCTCTTTGACCAAAACCATATGGAAAAGAATCCCAAATTTGAACCTCCCAAAGATATAGTAGAAGATCAGAATTTAGGTTCTGTTGTGGAAACTCGGATGGTAAAGTTGTCCAAAAAATTGGAGACTAGGAGGAAAAAGCAGTATGGTGATCTGACGAAAAAATATGTTGCTGCCTTTGCCTGGGGCTATGAAGAGTTAAAGGAGTATGATACTTCAATAATCCAACATTCCATCCCAATTCGGCCTAGAGAAAAAACTTTCAAATAGAAGTTGAGAATAATAAATCCAAGGTTGGTACCGGTGGTAGAAAAGGAGATTAAGAGGTTGTTCAACACCAAGATTATTGTCACTTTGAGATTATCCCAATGGGTGGCTAACCTAGTTCCTGTAAGAAAAAAGAATGGGGAAATTAGAATCTGTATAGACTTCAGGAATTTGAACAGAGCATCCTTAAAGGACAATTACCCTCTGCCCAAACTGGAGCACATCTTGCAGAAGGTAGTAGGGGCAGAAAGGATTTCTACAATGGATGGTTTCTCAGGGTATAATCAGATCAAAGTCATCCCAGAAGATCAATAAAATACAGCTTTCACCACTTCATGGGGTACTTTCATGTATGCTAAGATGCATTTTGGATTGAGGAACGCTGGAGCTACCTTCCAGAGAATGATGGACATCGGCTTTGCTGAAGAGAAAGATAAGTTTCTGGTGGTATACATGGATGATATAACAGTATATTCAAAGTCTGATGACGAGCATCTCAAACACCTAGAATAGGTTTTTAAGAAGTTCATAAAATATGGTATCTCCCTCAACCCAAAGAAATACCAGTTTGCTTTAGAAGAGGCTAAACTCTTGGGACATATTATTTCTAACGAAGGTATAAGGATTGACCCTGAGAGGGTTAGTGTGATCCAGAAAGTTGGAGAGCCCAGAAGTAAAAAGGAAGTGCAATCTTTTATTGGACAAGTGGGTTTTTTTAGAAGGTTCATACCTAGCTTTGCTGAGATTATGATGAGCATTACTAATATGCTGAGGAAGGAAAACCAGATAAGGTGGATAGAGGAAACAAGAGACTCTTTCAAGGGAATAAAAAATGCTATTTCTGAGGCCCCTGTATTAGCCAGTCCTGATTTTTCTAAAGATTTCCATATTTTCTCTTATGCTTCTGAGCATACAATAGCAGGAGTGTTGCTACAGAAGAATGATCAGAATGCGGAGCAGCCAAGTTCTTTTTTCAGTAGAGTACTAAGAGAGGCATAATTAAAATATGATATCATGGAGAAACAGGCTTATGCTTTAATCAAGCCATTGAAATATTTTAGGGTCTATATTCTCCATTCACACATCATTGCCCATGTCCCAAAGAGTGCAGTCAAAGGGATCCTCACCCAGGCTGATCGAGAAGGAAGAAGAGCAAAATGGATCTCTGTGCTGCTAGAATACGATCTGGAAATAAAGCCTACCAAACTAATAAAGGGGCAAGGGTTAGCAAAATTGATGACCAAAGCTAACTATGACTCTTTGCAACTGAATTTTTTGCAGGACTCTTTATGTCTGTTGGACGTAGGATTACAAATAAAGCCCGAATTTTCTGCGTCTCCCTGGTATTCTGAGAGTGTTTATGTATTGCAAAATCTATAGGCTCCAACAGGATTAAGTAAGAGCAGGGCCAGAGCTGTAAAATTAAAGGCCACAAAATACTGTATCATGAATTAGTTCTTGTACTGGAAGGATCCTGGAGGCATATTGCTAAATTGCCTGTTAGAGGATGAAGCCAAACATACTAAGAGAGAATTTCATAAGGGGGATTGTGGTGGTCACCATTCTTGGAAGGTCATAGTGAACAAGATCCTGAGGGCTGGTTTCTATTGGCCCACCATGTTCATAGATGTGTATAAAGAAACAATAACCTGTCACCAATGTCAAATTTTTGAAGGAAAAAGGAAAGTTGTATCACTACCCCTTCACCTAGTCATAGTAGAAGCTCCTTTTCAACAATGGGGACTGGATTTCATTGGGGACATAAAACCTAACTCTTCTAGGTAGCACAGGTGGATATTAACAGCCACAGATTACTTCACTAAGTGGATAGAAGCTATACCTACCAGGAACGCAACATAAAATGTTATTATGGACTTTTTGGAGGATAATATCCTATCTAGGTTTGGTTGCCACAAAAGGATTGTGACTGATAATATGCTTGCTTTTTGTTCTAAGATGATGGTTAATTTCTGCCACAAATATCATATCAGTCTAAACCACCCTACGGCATACTATGCCCAAGGAAACGATCTGGAAGAATCCTCCAATAAAAGCTTAGTAAAGATCATAAAGAGATTATTGGAGGATAATAAGAGGGCATGGCACACTAAACTGAAGTATGCCCTATGGGATGATAGAATAAGCACTAAAAGGGCCTTTGGAATGTCTCCATTCTAGTTGGTGTATGGAGCTGAAGTGGTTTTTCTAGCTTCTTTGGGGTTACCAATTATGAGGTTGCTGCAAGGTTTAGAAGAGGAACCAAATCATATGCAAAGGAGAGTGAACCAAATAGTCGAGTTAAATGAGTTGAGGACTAAAGCCTATGACAGAGTACAAGGACACCAGGAAAAGATGAAAGAGGCATTTGATAAGAAGACCAAGGAAGATAAATTTCAGGTGAATGACCTGGTTTTGAAATGGGACTGCCCAAGAGAAGACAGACACGGTAAATTTGACCACATGTGGATGGGTCGATACATCATTGCTGCACCCAGAGGAACAAACTCTTTTATAGTAGAAGAGCAAGATGGGTCTGCCTAGTCAGAAGGACAAGTCAATCGCATATTTTTAAAGCATTATCTATCCTAGGCGAGCCAGGTAATTCATGTACCATAACTTGTACATTTTTTTCCTTTTTTCAGTTGTTTGAAGGTTTAATGGAAAACCAGAAGACTTGAAGCCCGAAGTGAAGGCCCTAAGGTCTGAAAGGGGAGACCACACAATTTTTGTTGTCTTTTTTGTTTTTCCTTAAGCATTCTACCGGAGGCAAAGGCAAGCGCAGTTCCCAACATCCAGTTCTGAGACAATTTTTCAGTCTAAGACCTCGAGGAAAACTACCCCATGGATCAGGAACTTAGTCTACAGAGTTCTTTGCTACCTCGGAGGGATGATAGCATCCCCGAGTTGGAGCTAGTTGTTAACACTGTGTTTTTTCACCTCAGAGATATTAAAAGTGTGAAAGGAATAGGGTTGGAGAAACGTACCTGATAGAGGTTTGAAAGCCCCAGTATTCCTCCATGATTCAAGGCCAGGATAGGGAAAAATTAATATATAGAGGGCTAAGAGGGAATACCCCATGAGAAATTCACAAAGAAGTATGCGAAAGAGCCTTCTAAGCGAATGAATAACCCCAAAATCCTAAGTCCGACAGCCTAAAGTAATATGAGGGTTAAGTCTCGGCAGAAGAACCGCCTTGGATGCAAAGCGAAGCCATATCCACGATCCAAGATCCATCTCATTGGGAAGCTACGTGATGGATAACCAAAAAGGTGGTAGCGA
Organism: Larix kaempferi; assembly: GCA_027924585.1. Taxonomy (NCBI): domain Eukaryota; kingdom Viridiplantae; phylum Streptophyta; class Pinopsida; order Pinales; family Pinaceae; genus Larix; species Larix kaempferi. The sequence continues at coordinate 8,051,218 of BSBM01000201.1, forward strand.
TGGGCTATACCGTCGGACAGTTGGCAGCTAGAGGGCTCATCGCGGTGGGAAAAGCGGTAAACAAAACCACCATTAGGGCGCGAGATACCGAGATGGTAGAGTCACAAATCAATCGATAGTGCGCAGAGTGAGTGGCCTAGATTGACGGCGCGGAGATGAAGGAAGATGCACGAAAGAATGGATAGTGGGCCCCGTTGTCAGGAAAAGGTGGAACATTAAAAATGTCGCTCATCTCCATCGTAGATGCAAAGTGGAATAAGATCTACGTTCCAAGATTGATCTCGTCGAGAAGTAGCATGATGGATACCTAACAAGTCGGTCGCGATGGATAAAATCATCGAACAGGTGGCAATGCCACAGATGATCACAGGGAAGAGAAGTGGTACCCAAAACCACTCTGGGAAACATCGATGGTGCTCCGGGACACATGGTAACAGTGGAACGACATGGTGTGGGTGCTACCTGGGATCCGACGGAGGGAAGGCGTAAAACGTCACATCAGACGATTAAATAAAGGTCTAGATCCGACGACCGAAAATCACCCGTGAAAAATCAACGGCCGGGATCGTCAGACAAGTGGCAAATAAGACCGACGGTTAATTAAAGAAGATTTATATATAAAACCCTCATACGGATGTAGTAGGCATTTTTTTATTTGGAAAGCTATCAAGGTCTGGAAGTTTCTTGGTGGGTGGGAGACGGAGAGGGTGATCGGGCTTTCGACAGGAGCATTCTATAAGATTCACTAGCAACAGTTGAAAAGGGAAGTAGCTGTAGGAGACTGGTTTTTATCTAGAGACTCCACAATCATCCGGCTTTATGGGTTTATACAAGAACCATACGTGCTATCGGCCTTTTTGACATCCAAAGTTTTCTCTTTGGAATTTATCAGACAAAAGTTAATCTTGGAAGAGGAGCTTTTTGCAAAATTCATGAACGGAATGGATTTGAAATTTCCTTGGGTCGTTGACCCATTCATTGTAAATAACAAGGAGGGTATTGTGGAAGTACAGAAGTTGATGGAAGAATTTGAGTTTGAAAAAGATGTGGCAACAAACTACGACCCTTATCATATAATCTCTGACAGAAGGAAGCTGAATAACCAGAGCGGTTTCGAGCATAAAGAAATAGAAGGGTTATCTGTCAAAAGGAATTTATCGCAGTACGAACCAGAAGTAGAAATGACCCCCGGCTTGCAAGGCGAGGAGCTCGTTTTGCTGAAGGCAGTTATAGAAATGGAGGAAGTGCCTAAGATTTCCGAAGTGGGAGAGAAGAGGAATTTGCACGAAATCTTAGAAGAATATGATGAAGAAAGAGGAAAGAGATGCAGAGTTGGGGACCAGGAATTGGCCCAAACACAAGCTGTCGAGACTATTTCAATAGAAGCTGAGGATAATAGAGAAGAGGAAAACCCAATTCCCTGTCTGTAGGTGATGGAGTACAATTTCCAAGAAGCTCAGGAAAGTGGGGATACAAGTAATTTCTCTTCAAGAGAGAAGATGATTGAGAAATATGCACAGGACAAGCATGCCTCAGCTCAGCAAATATATGACCTGTTACCTAAATCCGAAAATTTGTCAAAATCAGGTGTCTCCCTAGTAGCCAGCCGAAATGTGAAGGCAGGTACTCTAAATGTGGCGGTGGCTACCTCGAGTAAATTGACCGAAGTAACGTATGATTTAAAAAAAATATCGGCTCCCGATAAGGTCCAGATGCATAAGCAACTAGGGGGCGTTATTTATGAAGATTACATACAGGCGAAGCTGAAAGTGGATAAGTTTGAAGAAATAATCAGTAAAATGGACACTCAGTTGAGACAAGAAAGACAGGAGAACAAAGCGCACCAGCAACAAAACACGAAGATACAATTAGAGCTGGTTGCTAGCGACAACAGCAGTAAGGCTGCTAAGAAATTGTTGACAGTTAAGGAAAACTTGATGCAAATATTACAGAAGAATGCAAAAGTCTCAAATACCTAGTTGTTCCAGACTCCTGAAGTGACTAAGTTGGAACAGGAGAAAGAAACCTTAGTTAGAGGACTCAGTGAAAGTCGGTTTGAATTGCTAAAGTTGACTGAGAAAAAGGCAGACTGGGAAAAGGAGAAGTTAAGTTTGGAGCTACAGATAGAAGACTTGAAAGACAACTTGTCCATCTTGAGCACGTAGCCTACCCACGAAAATCAGGAGAAGGAGAAAAATGATGCTGATAGCCTCTCCGGGCTATGTCTCAGGTTAGTCTCAAGGAAGTAGAGATCAAAGAACTGAAGGAGAGGACTTCGAAACTCGAAGAACAGAACATGCATATGGAAGAAGAAGTGAAAAAGTTGCTGAAAGAGAATAAAGGGCTGATAGTAACAAATCACAGATTTGTCTCCCAAGTAACCGGGTATATCCATATGCAGACGGGCAAAGATCTAATCTGGGACGAGATTATAGAGATCGCTACAAATCTCAGACCATACTTAATCTCCTTGAACACTTGGAAGAGAGCGATAAGGAAAGCTTTGAAGAGTTGTGCATTAACCAGTAGTAACTTGCAACTCAGACCTAAGGAAATAGCTCAAGATGCCATAGACTTTTTGAAACCTCAGTCCGAAGAACAATTGAGCGCTTTGGATATAAAAAACAGAGTGGCTGCTATCGCTTGGGCACGGAGGACGCTAAGTAAGTTTGCCCTCGTTGAAGAGCTTGAGGACCGATGTGCATCGATGAACGAGCAAATTGCAAAGATAAAGAAAAGGTTCGAGAAAATCTTCCAGAAAGGGTTGCCTTCTTTTTGGAACGACAGCAATGAAGTCATCTTACATAATGATTACAAAAGCCTACTGTGTGCCACAAAGATGGACCATGAAAAATTCCATATGTTGAGCCATATCCTCATGGGAAAAATACTGCTGGAAAAGCTTGCACCTGATTTCGAGATCCTGAACCGGATGAGAAGCTTGAGTGAAGGAGCTTTTATATTGTCAAATGGCGAAAATGTGGAGCTAAAAGTATTGGTGAAAGAGATGGCGTCGCATGAGAGCATCACGGCCGACCAGTGGGGTTGCGTGGAGAAGTACGGGAGAATGAAACATTCACCTTAGACTCTTTAGTAGTAGTTGTTTGTTCTGTTATTTTCAAAGGGTTTATGTTATGAGCAAGGACTTATAAGACATTTCTATTTTTGAAAGTAATTTGTAATATTTTTTGAGGTGGCTAATGAATAGCCAGCTGGAACTTTTATACTTACTATGTTTATTTTACTATGATGTCAATTCCTTTCTGTAACAATACCGGCAAATGTAAAAGGTAGTTAGGAGGGCTCTACCTATTTGTTGTTTGAAAATAGTTGTGGAAAACCAATTTTTGATGAGATGGCATATGGTTGTAACTATTTTCTATTTTGAAGGAGCCGAGCCTAGAGCTCGAAGTATCTATATATACATGTGTAATCGAAGGCACAAGGGTTGGAAATCTTAAGAAAAAAACTATTTGTGTTTTGATGATCAGTTTGTAAGACTTTCTCTTTGAGTTGTTAAATAGAAATTGCAGAGCTGAAGCCTGCGTTTTGACAAGGATTCTTGTGTAATCGGTCTGGTAGTCTATATCTTTTCCTTTCTCATGTGCAAATGTGTTTCTCTCTTTGTTATTCTATTCTGTGTTATTTCCTTCATGCTTGGATCAGGGTAACAGTTAAGTAGAATTCATAGAGATTATGCTCCGCTTAGCTTATTCCAAGTATTTCACCAAATATATTCTACTAAAGTTGATGTAGGATTCATCCTTGATAGATGCCTTACATTGATGGATTGTTTCTTTTCTCTTCTGTTCCACAAATTAAAGATCTTTGACTACTAGCTACTTGCTACCTCGCCCTTGTGAATGCGTTTGCAGAATCTTTGTGAATATTGCTTTCAGATTTTGTTAAATGTGACTCCATTGCCCAAATGAAATTCATGTGTTTTTAGAAATCTGATCTTCTGTATAATTGTTACAATTGAATATCTTAGCCGTGAATGTTGGTGTTCCTTTTTCATTATGGACAATCTTGATTATTCCATTCCTTTCACGAGATCATAGAGAGAGCCCTTCCTGTTTATGTTTGATCAGAAGCGTAAACCAAAGATTGGTTAGTGGTTACCCGAGATTACCCTCTTTCAGCCTTGGGGGTCAGATAATCAATGCCAAGGATTATTGCAAAGTTCCGAAATCCATTGAGGAAATGTTTTTAAAGTTTAAGTATTAAATATGTGACCTCTTAGAATGAGTATTCAACTCATTCACGCTTCAGTAGCTACGATCTGTGCTAGAGGAAGATCGACGGCTCTTGTTACATCTCACTCACTACATGCTCGACAAATAAATTAGTGAGTAGCGCGATGGATGTGACCGGAGAGTCACGTGTCGATTGATGAATAGTATTGCGTGAAGGAAGAATGGTATTAGAAACAACCTATTAGCCACGTGATACCACTCCGAAATAAATTAAAAATGATGGAGATGAGATCCAAGTTCGGAGAATAGCTGTGGCCTGGTGCTGTTTGGGAGTTCTCCTCTTGCTGTACATTGTAGTCTAATAAGCAAGCACTTGCATGGCATGCATGTGTCAAAAGATATTTCCCAGAATTGCATTTCATTCTTCAAAGCCAATAGAACCGTATTGGTCATCTCAAAATCAACTACTAGGATGTAGACTTCGGTTGGGGAGAGGCAGTCTACAGAGGGATTGAAGGAAGGAGATTGGGAGCCCTTGCGGGCATGTTCTGCATCTTTTTTTCTCACCGAAATACCAACGGCTTGGAAGGAATATTGGTTGCCCTCAGCTTGCCTTCAATGGTCATGCAAATATTTGAAAATGAAATCGGTAGATGCGTTGCCCTCCCGTCGAAGATTTGAACACAGAAATGATGAGATCATGTTCGATCCATAGGGTACTCCGTCCCGAAGATCCTTATGGTTGCTTATTTTTCAAATTAGGGTTTTGTTGTTGTTTGAACATTTGTCAACTTTGTTAAGCTTGTTTGTTCTATGGCATTTTTAAAATTGTTTGGTTCATGGATGATACAAATGTGTATAATGTTACACTCCATAAAAATTTTGAGGGAAATCTTGCAGCAGAGTCTATCAATGGGACGATTTTCACTTTCAACCCAAGGACAGGGAAACTAATTTTGAAGGCTATCCATTGGTAAACTAGCTAAATGGGAGACAGCTGAAGAAGCAGCTGCTTTGGTACATTCATTTCCTGTTGAGGAGCATCCAAAATAGATCATTGTAGCTTGTAAGAGAATGCTCGATCCCCTAGAAGTTCACTTGCTCGGCTTTCCTAACATTGTCATTAAAGACAACGAGCTTCAGTTACCATTCCAAGCATGTTTAAAAATTGAGAAATTTGGTGACATGTTTCTAAAGGCTACAGAACCACAGATGGTTCTTTTCAATATATATGATGATTGGTTGAGGACTATCTCATCATCCATGGCATTTTCTCATCTTATATTGATCCTTCGTGCCCTTCATGTGAACAATGAGAAAGCAAAATGTTATTGAAACCTCACAAGACTATTGTTATTGAGCCACACCACATTTGGCTTAGCCTTAATGATGATCAATGGATGAAGATGGAAGTTGCTTTGAAAGGTCTTATTCTCTTTGACTATGCCAAGAAAAAATAATGTCAATACATCAGCATTAACCCAGCCATAAATCCATGATATTATACTTGGAGTAACTCCCCCCTCTCCAACAAAAGAAGAGCAGGTTTGTCATCAATAAAGGAGGTCATTTTCAGTTGCAATATGAATTTAGTGGCAGAAGCAGAAGGGATAGCATGTTACATGGTTCAATTGCAGGTCAGAGTGCAGGTTTCAGTTCAGAGTTGGGAGCCACCCAATAGATCAGGCACTTGGTCTACGGGTTCTTTGCTACCTCGCAGGGAGGATAGCATCCCCGGTTGGAGCCAGTTGTTAGCAACTATTTTGTGCTAAGAATTCGAAGGGGTCCAGACCCATGGAGACATGAACAAAATCTCATTCCTGAAACCACATTCCCAATGAGGGTGAAAATCAAATAAATTTCAAGCATTTGCCCCCAAAGCTAAGATGAAATAAAGATAACAATGCTAAGTAGTGATGGATGGCCCAGATCAGCGAGCTAAGGAGATCTGTGGTCCCTATAAATTCGAATTTCAAAAGAAAATCAAATCTAAATGTAATTTCATGTCAAAGTATGGGAGTTTTCAATTGAAAATGACTGTTTTAGTCATTATTTTGCAGCAGCTGTTTCGGCCAAACGGGAGGGAATTTTGGGAAACTGAGAAAGGTTTATCTCCAGAACAGGCCAATATATAGTAACCTCTCTCATAATCTGCACAGGTGTCATGGTTTAAGAGAATCGAAGGGTTTTGCAGAGGACAATTTTCCAGTTTTCGCGTTTTCTGCGTGAGTCATCATTTTCCGGAGCGGATCCTGGCCAGCTGGACGCGAATATGAGGAAACGAAAAGAGGTTTTTCTTCAACATGGACCAATATACATAAACCTCTTTCAGTTTTTACACATCTATCACTGTTTCGGATATACGTCCGTTGCACCGAGGGGAATTTTTCAGCAGTCCGCGGCCAAACTATTCAAGAGTTTGTTGAAACCGACTCTCAATTGTTGAATCTCTCTGTATAGGTGTCAAATTTTGTTGTAACAGCTTCATACTGAGATATCTCGACCCTAGGGCCAAATAGAGCTATAAATTGAATGTAATAGATGAAGAAGGGGTTGGAGAATCATTTGGTTGAAGCCTAGGAGAGCTCAGCTTTGTTTTCTGAGATTTTATTGTTAAATATATTAGCAATGTTTGAGGCTGGGTTAAATTTGCAGAGAATTCATGTGTCATCTTTCTTGCAATCTGTCTTTCCTTTTCCATGTTAATTTGTTTATCTCTCTTTGTATTTCATTATGTTAAATTTCTCTCATGCTTGAATGAGGGTAGCATTGGAATGGGATTCATAGAAATAATGCCCTGTTCCTTTCATTTCAAGCATTTCACCACCAATTTCTGCTAAAGTTGGCATAGGATTCATCCTTGTTAGATGCCCTATGGTGATGGACTGTTAATTCTTCTTATGTTTCACACCTTAAATTTCTTTTACTGTGCGTGGGTGGCTACCTTGCCTCTGTTTAGACATCTTATGCAGCTGCACTGTTATGTGTTTTATGATTTATCTTTTGAATCCATTGCCCAATAGTTCTCCTCCTGATTCTCTTACCAAGGTTTTAAATAATTTGCTCCAGCAGAAATCTGATCTTCTGCACTTGTTGTTCATTGAATATCTTAAATGTTGAATGCTGGTCTGTTTCTTCATTATTGACAATCTTGATGATTTCAAGCTTTTTGTGAGTTAAAGAGAGAGCCCTCTCTGTTTATGTTAGGTCAGAAACATAAACTAAAGACTGGTTAGTAGTTACCTAGGATTACCCTCTCCACAACCTAGGGGGTCAATTTTGGTGTTGACAGTTACTAAGCTTTTATTTTCTTTTGTTGAAGGGGTCCTATGGATACGTCGAGGCTTACTTAGCTTTCATAAGCTAACACACTGGATTACCCTGTACAAATTCATCCCCTACCTCAACCCGTGCTCATTGCCCCATCCACAATTCGGCTCCAGAGGCACCCTCGGCCTTCTATGACACCCCTCGGGGAATTTCTGGATTTTTTGTTTCGGTAGCAATGCTATATGTAATTTGCAGTCTAGTCTCCTTTTCTGCTCTCTTCTGTATTTTGGCTCTGTTCTCCACGAAATTGTATAAGATACGAAACTCTACGGTTGGGTCTTTTAACAAGTAGCAGTCTAGTGTTAAGCTGGGTTGGTATGGGTATTATGCTGAAGCTCTGTAATATTTGCTTTTCTGTTTGGGTGGGTGAAATGATATCCTGTGTTCAGAGTTTCATTTTTTAAACAATAATAAAAAATAACCAGTTCATAAATTACATCATCATATCAATCGCAAATATAATTAGCTGAAGTTCACAAAATTGCCAAGTCTGTCTTCAATATATTCTAAAGGGATGCTCTTTTATCAAGTGGCATGCATTATAAATACAGACCTTCACCATACCATCTACAAATAACAGGCCCGATTTCGAGAGTGCATCTTCCTGTTGATTGAAAGATCTCACAATGTGCAAAAACCGAGTCGATTGGAAGCTCAGAAGAATTTGTTGGGTCTGCGCCATCCAATGTTGGAGAATAGAGACCTGCAATAGCCTATTACAACTAATCCAGTCAAGAATGATAGAGTAATCACCACATACCGATATATTATCCACGAGATAAGTGTTGTAAAAGTAAAATAATCCCCATAAAGCAGCAATTCTTCTCTAGTGTTGCTTCCATTACCACAACCCATAAAAACCTCAATGTGATGGTCAATGTCCATAATCAACAATATACTTGCACCACAATTTCCTAGCTGCTCCGCTCCAACAAAATATCCCATGGTCGATTGTGTAGACAACACTGGCAGGTTCTTCAGTAATGACTGCAAATAGACAAGTTTCTGAACATGTCCATTTGTTAAATAGAAAATGGACTGGCAGACGTATGATAGGTCAAATATACTGCCATCAAATAAGAGATGATTTCGATATCGCCACACCCCCCATATAAAATTAATGGGGAAGGATGATGATAACTTTTATTTCATGAACTAGTGAGATAAGCAGGAATCTAGCGAATCACCATACCAGTGGCCAGAGATATGTAACTGATACATGACCTCCTCCCAAATCTGAATAGTTCTGGGGAAATTTATAAATAGATGGTCCACAGTCTCGGAAACACCCAAGCATAAACGATAGCACGAAGGTCCCATCCCACCTTGATTCAAATAATCCCCCTCTGTAAGTATCCAATTGGATAGTTCCATCCAGGTGAAACAAAGCATTTTCATTGGAGCCTTCCAAGTCCATAATCGTCGATACCACCACCGTTGTAGATAGTTCTGATGCATGCACTCAGCAGCCCCGTAGGCCAGTGAAGTAGTAACAAATCCCATTGAAGTATTCCACGTCCACCCAATCCTATAAGAGGAATCCTGTAATGTTATGCACAGATGTCTCATATCTGAAGTATAGTAATCCCATTCCATCGATACCACTAAATTAGACCCTAATGCCACTGATGAGAGCCAATAATCAAACAAATCCACAAAGCCAGAATTCCTAATGTGGTTTGAGAATAAAAGGCCTTTAGAATGAATATTTTGTAGAATGTCTGAGGATAATGAGCAGTATTATTCCATTCCCACAATTGGGTCTGTACCAATCCTAATCTGAAAACCTTCTCCCACACTCCATGCCAGCCAATGGTTCAAAATCGGGAATGTCTCCACCACACCGCTCCACATATTAGACGCAAAAGGGGATTTTTCTCTGAACCTTCCTTATCCATTCCGGGATAGTAAGAAGTCTCATATACTATATCCCTGATAATATCTCCCCATAATCTCGAATGTTTAAGTATCCTCCATAAGATCTTTAGATGGACAACAGTATGTACCCAAAAGAGATCCATGATACCCTAGCCACCCATTGATTTTCGACGTGATATAGTATCCGAAGCCACCAAGTGAATATTGATTTTGTCTCGCGAAGAAGACGAGAGAAAATTGAAAAATAATCTCCTAATCTGCACAAGAAAAGTCATCGACACCTTTTCCAATGTGAAGCAGTATATGGGCATACTATTAAGGACCGAGTTTAAAGGGGTAATACGACCCCCCAAAGACGGTTGTCTGAAAATCCGACAACTAATTCTCTTTTCCACCAATCGAACCAACCATTTCCAATCATAGATCCGATTGTTGTTTGGTTTAAGCTCATATCCTAAGTAGGTCATTCTAGCATCCAAGTACTGTAATTTGTAAGGGTGCATAGATTGAATCTGAGAGAAAATGGATTCCTTCAGTAAAACATGGTAAAGTGCAGATTTGGAAAACTAATCTCCATACGGGAAGTAGAACAAAAAGATTCAAGTATCTTCTTCAAGCACAACCATTCCTCCAAGTCCTCAATACCAAACAATAAAACATCATCTACAAAAATGGAGGTGAGTAATATAATGATAAGAGGATACTTTGATACTAGTGAGTTTACGTTCTGACTTGGCTTGATCGATTAGCTTGCTAAGACCCTCAATCACCGGGTGAAATAGTAATGGCGATAGAGGACAGCCGTGTCGTAATCCATGAGAACATTTAAAAATATCGTGGGGATACCATTGACAAGTATCGCGAAATTAGTCGAGGTAATACACCCATAATCCACTAAGTATTAACAAATCCTAGACCAACATTCATTAACAAAAGGCTAAGGAAAGACCAATCAACTATGTCGTATGCTTTCATCAGATCATGTTTTAACACCATAGCAACTCTACGATGAAATTTTGTAGTGTATGGTCTCCTGCGCCATTCCAATAGCATCGAATATCTGCTCATGATTTAGAAAGTTGAATTGTTCCTTAGATATGCCCTTAGATAGCCCATCCTTCAATCGGTCAGCAAAAATCATGGAGATGATCTTATATAATAGGTTACACAATGAGATAGGGTGGAAATCCTGGAAAGTGTCCGGATTGGACACCTTAGGAATTAATGCTTAAAATGTAGCATTGATACCCTAGGGACCTACCCTGTAATGCAAGCATCATTCACCATTTGAGCAAGTAAGGGTCCAAGCAGATAAAAAAGTGCAAATAAAACTCAACCGACCAACCATTAGGCCCGAGACATTTTTCCTTGGCCATCTTCTTAAGAACACCTTAAAATTTCGAAATGGTGATAGTTCTGCCAATCACAGCATTGTCCTCCATCGAAAAAAGTCTCGGCATACATTGAAGAACGTTAAGTTGTGGCTCCAAATTGGAATTAGTATGTTTCTTGAAAAGTTCCCCAAAATAAGTCACCGTAGCTACTTCAATCGCAAATTGCTTAGAAACCCACACACCATTTGCATCAGAGATCTCCCGTAGATCTTTGTGGGCCTTTCTTTGATTAGAAAAAGAGTGAAAGAATTTTGTATTACTATCCCACAATGAGATCCATAATGCTCGACTTTTAAGTCGCTAAATCACCTCTTCATTTTGCAATAAAATAGCTTTATCATGGTTCAATGATTTTATATATTCCATGTTATGGGACTCCATGATGTCAATCATAGGATTTGAATAATGCTTCTCAATAAGACCTTCAATGCGGTAGATCTCAGCCTTTTGATCAAATTTTTTACGTCTGATCCAAGGTTCCACTACTTGCTTTAATGATCTGTCCTCATTACCAGTAGATTGAATAGTATGTCGTCTAGTTTGGAGGACCTATTTGCAATTTCCCATTATATCGTCTCTTTTGGAATGTGGCTAAGGAAGACTCATGTTTACTCTTTCACGTGGTGCAAAAACCAAGTCAATTGGAAACTCAGAAGAAGTTGTCGGGTCTGCGCCATCCAATGTTGGAGAATAGAGACCTGCAATATCCTATTACAACTAATCCAGTCAAGAATGACAGAGTAATCACCACATACCTATATATTATGCACGAGATAGGTATTGAGCATATCTATGCATTTCAAACCTTAGAAGTTTTGTTGATCGATTTGAACATCGAATCAAGTCTATCATTGTACTATTTGATTCTTTTGAATATCAATAGTAGTTTTTTTTCATTGGAAAAAAAGTGTCGGAAAAGTATAATAATCCCCATAAAGTGGCAATTCTTCTCTAGTGTTGCTTCCATTACCACAACCCATAAAAAACTCAATGTGATGGTCAATGTCCATAATCAACAATATACCTGCACCACAATTGCCTAGCTGCTCTACTCCAATAAAATATCCCATCGTCGACTGTGTAGACAACACTGGCGGGTTCTTCAGTGATGACCGCAGATAGAAAAGTTTCTAAACATGTCCATTTGTTAAATAGAAAATGGACTCGAAGACGTATGATAGGTCGAATATACCACCATCAAATAAGAGACGATTTCGATATCGCCACAACCCCCATATAAAATTAATGGGGAAGGATGATGATCACTTTTATTTCATGAACCAATGAGATAAGCAGGAATCCAGTGAATCACCATACCAGTGGCTAGAGATATGTAACTGATACATGACCTCCTCCCAAATCTGAACATTTCTGGGGCAATTTATAAATAGATGGTCCACAGTCTCTGCAACACCCAAGCATAAAGGATAGCACGAAGGTCCCATCCCACCTTGATTCAAATTTACCCCCCTGTAAGTATCCGATTGGATAGTTCCAGCTAGGTGAAACAAAGCATTTTCGTTCGAGCCTTCCAAGTCCATAATCGTCGATACCACCACCGTTGTAGATAGTTCTGATGCATGCATTCAATATCCCCGTATGCCAATGAAGTAGTAACAGATCCCATCGAAGTATTCCACGTCCACCCAATCCTATAGGAGGAATCCTATAATGTTATGCACATATGTCTCAGAGTTGAAGTATAGTAATCCCATTCCATCGATCTCGGTAAATTAGACCCTAATGCCACTGATGAGAGCCAATAATCAGACAAATCCATAGAGCCAGAATTCCTAATGTGGTTTAAGAATAAAAGGCCTTTAGAATGAATATTTTGTAGAATGTTTGAGGATAATGAGCAGTATCGTTCCATTCCCACAATTGGGTCTGTACCAATCCTAATCTGATAACCATCTCCCACACTCCATGCCAGCCAACGGTTCAAAATAAGGAAAGTCTCCACCACACCGCTCCACATGTTAGAGGCAAAAGCGGATTTTTCTCTCAAATTTCCTTATCCATTCCGGGATAGTAAGAAGTCTCATATACTATATACCTGATAATATCTCCCCATAATCCCGAATGTGTAAGGCTCCTCGATAAGCTCTTTAGATGGAGAGCAGTATGTACCCAAAAGAGATTCATGATACCCCTGCCACCCGTTGATTTTGGACAGGATATAGTATCCCAAGCCACCAAGTGAATCTTGATTTTGTCTCACGAAGAAGACGAGAGAAAATTGAAAAATAATCTCCTAATTTGCACAAGAATAGTCATCGACACCTTTGCCAATGTGAAATAGTATATGGGCATACTATTAAGGACCGAGTTCAAAGGGGTAATACGACCCCCCAAAGACAGTTGTCTGAAAATCCAGCAACTAATCCTCTTTTCTACCAACCGAACCAATCATTGCCAATCGCAAATCCTGTAGTTGTTTGGTTTAAGCTCATATCCTAAGTAGGTCATTCTAGCATCCAAGTACTGTAATTTGTAAGGGTGCATAGATTGAATTTGAGAGAAAATGGATTCCTTCAGTAAAACATGGTAAAGTGTAGATTTGGCAAACTAATCTCCATACCGGAAGTAGAACAAAAAGATTCAAGTGTCTTCTTCAAGCACAACCATTCTGCCAAGTCCCCAATACCAAACAATAAAACATCATCTACAAAAAGGGAGGTGAGTAGTATAATTATTAGAGGATACTTTGATACTAGTGAGTTTACGTTCCGACTTGGCTTGATCGATTACCTTGCTAAGACCCTCAATCCCCGGGTGAAATAGTAATGGCGATAGAGGACAGCCCTGTCGTAATCAATGAGAACATTTGAAATTTTTGTGGGGATACCATTGAAAAGTACCGTGAAATTAGTCGAGGTAATACATCCATAATCCACTGAGTATTAACAAATCCTAGACCAACATTCAGTAACAAAAGGCTGAGGAAAGACCAATCAACTTTGTCGTATGCTTTCATCACATCATGTTTTAACACCATAGTAAGTCTACAATGAAATTTTGTAGTGTATGGTCTCCTGCGCCATTCCAATAGCATCGAATATCTGCCGATGATGTAGAAAGTTGAATTGTTCCTTAGATATGCCCTTAGATAACCCATCCTTCAATCGGTCAGCAAAAATCATGGAGATGATCTTATATAATAGGTTACACAATGAGATAGGGAGAAAATCCTGGAAAGTATCCGGATTGGACACCTTAGGAATTAATGCTAAAACTGTAGCATTGATACCCTAGGGACCTACCCTGTAATGCAAGCATCATCTACCATTTGAGAAATTAAGGTTCCAAGCAGATAAAAAAGTGCAAATAAAACTCAACTGACCAACCATCGGGCCCAAGACTTTTTTCCTTGGCCATCTTCTTAAGAACACCTTAAACTTTCGAAATGGTGACAGTTCTGCCAATCAGGGCATTGCCCTCCATTGAAAAAAGTCTCGGTATACATTGAAGAACGTTAAGTTATGCCTCCAAATTGGAATCAGTCTGTTTCTTGAAAAGTTCCCCAAAATAAGTCACCACAGCTCCTTCAATCGTAGACTGCGTAGAAGCCTTAACACCATTTGCATCAGAGATCTCCCGTAGATATTTGTCGGCCTTCCTTTGATTAGAAAAAGAGTGAAAGAATTTTGTATTACGATCCCCCAATGAGATCCATAATGCTCGACTTTTAAGTCGCTAAATCACCCCTTCATTTTGCAATAAAATAGCTTTATCATGGTTCAATGATTTTATTATTCCATATTATGGGAGTCCATGATGTCAATCATATGATCTGAATAATGTTTCTCAATAAGACCTTCAATGCGGCAGATCTCAGCCTTCTGATCAAATTTTTTACGTCTGATCCAAGGTTCCACTACTTGCTTTAATGATCTGAGGAACTCAGGTAGAATAATCATTTAATGATCTGAGGAACACAGGTAGAATAATCATTTAATGATCTGAGGAACTCAGGTAGAATAATCATCGTCGGTCCAGTAAAGCTACTAATATAACAATCTTGACGGCTACGCACGAATGATTCAAAGGTAGAATGTCCAGACTAGACAGAACAGTATTTAAATGGAAATTTTGACATCCTCAAACCATTACCACAACAAAGAACCACATGAAAGTGGTCTGAAATGTCCACCAGTTCAATAGATGACACACATCTATCCACAGAGCTGTAAAGAGCTTCATGTATAAGGATCCTGTCCAAACACTTAGCAATAGAATCAACCCCTCTTCTACCATTTAGCCAAGTAGAAGCAAGTGGTTTAGGTTGAACATCTACAAGGTTATGAGAGATCATCAAACATAGAAACCAAGTGGGAAGAGGGTCCAATATCACCGTATAACCGTAAATTTCACTAGTACTCACCGAAAATTTCAGAGCACGAGCCAATATTAAGGATTGAATGTCCAGTAACCCACAGTTACTCAAATCCTCCTAGAAGGCCTATCGATCACAGTATGGTCCATAAAAATTTAACAAATGAAGAGTAGTATCCAATTCTCTACACTTACCAATCAAGAGAATGCCCCCACAAGTTTTATAGGGGCAAAGTTGAAGTACACGTGGGTTCAAGGCTGATAATAAGCCACCTGAGATCCCTAGTGCATCCACAGTAAAACACTCCCATCCAGAAAGAAGTCTCCAAATAAATTCCCAAGCTTTCAACCCGAAAACCATTGTTTCCCAAAAAAATAATCATATTAGTTATAAGATGAGCATTTATATACATAGTGGTGATCTAAGTCACTGGACACGTCATTTTAGGGCCAATTGTCTCGTGGGGACGTGTTGGTGCGGACACAGCTCTCCCACGTGGGGGACATGACTTTTTTTGTGTCCCGATTTTGGGACACTCGTGTCGTGTCTCTGCACACTGTGTCCCAACTCGTGTCACGTCTCTGCACACCGTGTCCCAATTCCACAACACTTCCGCGCAGCAAAAGTGAACCCACAGGCCCATAAAAGTCGATTTTTTTTTTTTGTTGCCATTTTTGAATTGAAGGGAGAGTGAGGGAGAGCTAGAGAGAGCCCAGACTTGGTTTTTTTGCAGGTGAAGGAGTTTCAAGTTTGTTTTCTTGCAGGTGAAGGGATTCTAATTTCTATTGAATATTTGTAAATGGTCTAGTTTCTAAATTTTATTGGATCTATATGTCTATATTTAAAAAAAATATATATATGTATATAAAACTTGTCCTTCGTGTCCTGATTCCGGGGGTCACCGTGTTCTGTGGAGACACTTGTATTTTGGGGACACTCGTGTCTCGTGTCCTCGTGTCAAGTGACTTAGGTGGTGATAAATATTTGTCTATGAGTTTTATGAGTTTTTTTAAGTGTTCTATCGAGCTCAAACCAAAAATAAAAAATCTATCATGCACTAGAAAGTTTAAAGTAGCAATAGGGTTTCCAAAATAGAAAATTAATTCCCATGGGGTTATGGAAAAGTACAAAGTATCAATAGGGTTTCCAAAATAGGCAATTCATCCTTATGGAGGTGTGAAAAAGATTAAAATAGATCATTCATATACGATATCAATTTATGAAAATATTTGTGCACTTTAAGGGTGATCCCTTTCAAATCATGGTCCATTCTAAGGTTATCTTTTGGTTTCAAAACTACCACTTAGCCAATCAATCCACCAACTTGTTGAATTACCTAAAAATATGAGTTGATAATGTTTTCTACAACCTGTCTAGGATTTTTTTGGATGATCTAATTATTGTTTGATGAGTGATAGGCACTTGTTCTCCATTGCTAATGAGCTACCTTATGCAAACCTTTGAGTCAGAAAAGGTAGACAATTTATGTATTTCAAGTTGCCAAGATATTTGTAGCAGAGTGTCACCAACAACCAACTCTGGTATGCTGTTCATGGCCCATCCCAAACAAAGGATGAATGAGATGGTATTCCCATTACGCATCTTAATTCAGTCCCCTATGCCATTCCAACTTGGTTTTCCGTTTTGTCCTGAGATATGGAAACCATGAATTCCATTGTAGTGATCGATGAGTAAGGCATTGTTACGCAAAATATCCTTATGATGATGAATTCCGTAGACACTTAAACCACATGATACCAAAATGTTGAACAATCAACCAAAAGCACTGTATTTTTTGCTGCTTGTTTCAAAAAAACATCTCTACATTTGTACACATTTTTTTTCATTTTTAATTTCTACATCGTCTCTTATATGTTATATGTTACCTATTAGTTTATTTGAAAAACATAGAAAAGTTTATTGGCCATTTTTTTCTTTACTGTAGATTACATCTTAATAGATATTTTTCTTGTATCTACAATATACAAATATAATGAGAGATTTATTAATTCTACCGTAATAACAAATAACAAGTGACAATTGTTTTTTTAAAAAAAATTAAATAATTATTGTGTCAAATTAATTATTTGTGGATTCCTTTTAGATTGCTTTCTACAAATAGAATGGAACGTTTATCACATGAACATATGTGCTCAATAAAATAATTTAGAAATAAGTTGTTGAATGTAGAGTTTATTATTGTTTTTTAAGTGGAAACTATTAAATTTATTTAAAATTAATTTCCTCTATGGATGTTTGAATTGACAATACTTGAAGTATTTTCTTGTGTAGATGTTTGAATTCACTTTAAGGAAGAAAAGATAAATTTTGCAATATAATTTTCAAAGCAACTTATTAAAAAAAATGAAAAATGTTTGTTTTAAATATTCTTTTTATTGATTTTCAAAAGAATGAAAAGCATACATAAATCGTATTGTTCAAAATGTTGGAAATATTAAAAAGAATATATGAGTCACTTACTATTATTATTTTTTCAAACTATTAATGGTTTAATCTTAAATAAAAGAAATAAAAGTATTAATATATTTGTCACCTACTTTCTTAAGTTCTTCAAAGTATTAATAATTTAAAGTTAAATAAAAGTAAAGTAAGTAGACTGAGGCTTAGTGTATTTCATCCAAATTTTGTAACATGCATAAAAGAAAATGTTTGGCATGTAAAATTGACCCTAATATAGCTACATAACTCTCTTACTGAACACCACATTTTTCATTTGTGAAATATATGATCTAGATAGAAAAAACCTGATCTCGATGTCCATACTCTAGATAGAACGAAATTAAAGAGAAAACACCTCACAATTTTTTAATTTATGATTATATATGTCCAAACTAAAGAGATTATAATTTATGGCCTAACTAAAGAGATTATATAGGATCAACGCAAGAGGATTTGCACCCGGTAAAATGGGATTTTACCTCGGAAGCTGGCTATTGTATATAGCAACGTAGCGAAGAAACAATTAATTGAAACTAGCAATCACCACAATGGATATCAAATCCAGATCCGATGGGTTATCTTTATCTTCTAATTCAGATTCTACAGAGTGACCATGAGAATAAATGTAGACTCATCCGCCTGAAAACCCATTAGGAAGAAAGAGAAAGGACCAACCTCAATCCAAACTAAATCGTGTATCGATTCCCTTAGTTATTTCCTTTTCATGGTCATGGTGATTGTGCTACCAGATTTTTTCCTATGCCTTTCTATTGAGCATTACTGGAATGAAAGAGTTTTCAGCTCATCGTAGGATATGTTTACTGGTTCAAATGTTCCTTTGTCGAATATATAAAGGTGATACTTTGTAGTGGTGCACCAACTTCCTTACTACTTATTGTTCTCAATCATTGGCTTTGATTGTGTTTTACATGGATTTAGTGTTATTTTTGTCTATCTAGTTGGTCTAGCCGAAACCTCTACTATAATTTCGCATTTTAATTGACATGCTAATTTTCTTCAATACCATGAGGAGATGAGTATCTAGGACAATCTCCTCAATAAGTAACGACACTTAGATTTGTTGCCCGTGCATCTAGCATCTACACATGGAACTTCAACAACTGATTTATTCACTATTGTTAGTGACTAGGATTCCTTAATTTTGAACCCCACAAATTCAACCATTTCCTTTGCTTTTATTTTTTCTCTCATGCCCTTCTAGTCGTTCTCTCTCTCATGCCCTTCCAGCCCTTGTCTCTTATGATGGGTCTCTGTTTGCACGTCATCAATCTACATATAGATATGTGACATAAATTTTTAAAATTAGCTATCAATATGCTAGTAGGGATTCACATTCGCAATGAAATAAATATGTAAATCATCCATGCAACACTCTCAAACCTACATCAAAATTTTGTTTAGCCCCCGAGCTGGTATGCAGATGATTCAAATGATTTTCCCCTTGTTCATCGATTTCGATCGGCCTTTTCCTCTAAGTGGGCCTTGCACTTGGGTTATAATGTGCCTTTACCCTAACATCAAGGATTTAAAGGATAATGGATCGACTCAACTCTTTTAAAGATGATTTCTAGGTCGTCACATCCCATTGATCTTTTTTTGTGATAAATAGATGTATTATTTTCTATCTCTATTATGATTTTATTTTAATCTTTTGTTTTCTTGTCTGCATAGGGCTACAATGTATAATCCATCATTTTCTCTTCCCATCCAGTAGAGGTTTTAAGGTACTGAAATGGGTACATTCTTATCAATTGGAGGTAGTTGGAAGGCATAAGCAAGGAAGGAGGAAAGGGCATTGTGGCACTGTGTAGGCTCATAGGATGGAGACACCGGGGCTCTTCCTTGAAAGGAACGTTGAAAGGAAAGGTCAATTAATAATAGTTTATGGCTCAGTCTAAAATAATAGATTGAAATAGGAGAAAACACCAGGTGTACTCATTCCCCCATACCATGTATCATAGAAGTACCAAGTGTATCGAATATTCATGAGAGAAAATCATAATGTTGAAAATATGCTTTCCTCCCTCAAGGATTCCTAAGAATTTATTGGTCCCAAGCCTAATGCATTATGAAATCCTACCATAAAATTCATTGGAAAAGGGGAGTCCAATAACAATTTTATGTTAACTACTAATTTGTTATAAGCTTAAATTTTATGTTGAGGTATAACATTATATAGTGTTGTGCTTTGTAGGAGAGACAAATTAGAATTATAATAAATAAATCACTAAAATTTTGCAAGGGAATATAAAAGAAGACTATGAATCCATTATAACAAAGACGAAATCTTAAGTCACAAGAGAAAATCAAGATACCTTAATTTTTCTAACCTTTGTTTATGGAAATGAATTATCAACCAATTTGGGGAGATATTTTTAGCAAGAAGTATATAATGTATAAGTTTAGATATCCCAAATCTTTATGATTCATCATCTACTCTCATTTTTTTTCCCTTTGCTACTATGCACTATAGTTTGAAAATTGCTTTCATACATATGTTAAGACCATGACTAGGTTCCAATAGATGTTGAAGGAAAGATAACTTGTTGATAATTGGAAATAATTAGCTTCTAAGAAATTCCCATTTCTACATTGAAACACTATTCATCATCTTCTCTCTTTATCCTCCCTTCGCCACAATGTAGTACGTTTTGAAAGTTGCTTCCATACATATGTCGAAGCCATGACCAGATTCAAGTAGATGTTGAAGGAAATATAAGCTCTTAAAAAATGGAAATCCTTCGTTTCTAGAAATTCCGGTGTCTACATTGTCCAGCACTAGAAATAAAGGGGACTCTATGAGGAACTACATGGGAGAGAAGGAAACTCATTTCCTTGGATTATGCAAGATGAAATGGAAGTAATTTTCGATATCATAATTTTGGGTTTGGTTATGTGAGAGTTCAAATCGAATAGCTAGGAATTTATCCCTTGCCTTATCATAGGCCCTATTTAAAGGTGTCATCTAGATTATAGCGTATACACCTAAATGGAAAAGATTTCATTTGCATTTAGTGGGTAGTCAATTCTATAAAATATACTTATTTATAATATGTGGTTTGAGATTTCTTTTGTGATATATCTTTTGTTATGTATTTATAATGAATTATACAATAAGCACTGTGGTGAATATTTTATTATAATTTGTGGAAAACAAATTAAAATAAACAACACACCATCTTCACAAAAAAACACAAAAAAATATTTTAAACAATTTAATATTAAAAACACAATAAAAACTATATCTTATTTTTTTTACTTTAAAATTATAAATAAAAAATTAATTAAAATAGTATTAATAAAAATCCTCAAAACATTTAACAATTACGATTTAAACCAAATAATATAATAAATTATAAAACCTTTAATAAACGCTTACCAGCATGATCAACAAATTTAAAAATTTAAACAAAATATAAAACCCTAATAACATGATTCAACTAATTTATTCTTACCATTAATTAGAATATTTTTACCAATTACTTTCAAAGTCTACATTTAAACGCGTGAGACTCACTTAAACCTAAAATAAAAATAAGGATAAGGTCACCTGTTTTTAAATAGATTCAATAGTTCCATGTTCGTTAGCAGCGTACACGGTGTATATATAAGCATTGCTTTGCATAAGGTATACATAAGCAGCGATACAGTGTATATAAGTAATTGAATTTGCGCGTGTAGAGTCGGGTTATATATATCAAGGGAGAGTTACAAGAGTCGTGTAAAAAGATGGATTCAGAGCCTCAGCTGTGTATTCAAGGATGCGGGTGTAAAAATATTAATAATATATAGATCCTACTTTTAGAATTTAAATCATTTTTTTTTTCTCATTACATTCATAATCAGAAATTTACTTTACATTACTAAACATAAATTTTGATTGGCAAACTTTTCCACGATCATCCTAACTTATCCTTTTTATCCATAAAAATCTGTAACTAACATAAATCACTTAATTTAATATAAAATATTATATCATTATATGATTGGTATCTTATAAACTTTTTCCTTATCCTTAGGTAACTCATAAACTTTTTCCTTATCCTTATGGATATATATTTTTACACATATTTTTGAAAAAGAAACTAATGCCATTAATAAATCTAACAATTAAACTCTATTTTCAATGACCAACCATTTTCCAAATTTAGTAGATATTGATGTCTACATATATCAGCCTTAAAAATTCATAAAACTTACTCTAACATGTAAAATTGACAAAATAACTATACTCACAATAAGTCATATAAACACATGTCATAATAAGTCATATAAGCACATGTGTGAAAGAGATATATGCAAACACTTGCAACTTAAAATCTAATAAGTCATAAGAACAGAAAATCCACAAACACTTGCAAGTCATAATAAGTCATCTAAGAATACACATGAGCAGCCATTTATAGATAGAATTACTAAGAGTAAACGGACATGCTAGTAGAGATCATATCTGCAAGCAATGTAGAGATTTCATAAAGACTAGGAAGCATTCGAATAATGAGTCATATAAGAACAAGCATGGGAGGAAAATTTGCAAACACTTGCAATTTAAAGTCTAGGAAAGGGAATTGGTTAAGGTGGTTTAATTGTAATATACATTTTTAGAAAAAAGAGAGAAGATGACCATGTATTTAGGGATAGAAATTGTCTCAAGAATTAATTTGTAAATATGTGAGATATAAATTTTCTCAAGAACTAATTAATAAATATGTAATTATATTATTACAAATAAAGCTAAGTTTAGTTAAAGATTGCATAAAACATAAAGCATAAGGCATAAAGCATGAGCAAGGTTAGGGTTTTAGTATGTAGTAGTGTTTAAATAGAAATCTTCGAGGTCCATTGTAATTATGAATTTTTATGTGAATAGAAAAGCAATAGCTTGTTACATAAATTTCATCATGGTATCAGAACTTGATTAAGTCTCTTGGAGAGCATATTAATCCAAGAGAAGCCAAGCCTGTTGTATTCTTCCATAACGAAGAAGGATTCTTCCATAACTAAGAAGGTAGAGATCGTATCTTTCACCAGTGAAGTGAGATAATTGATCCAAGAAAGTGGACAGAGATCCGGGTTGGAGTCTGAAATCGACCGGAGAAAGCTTTTAGCACGCTTTTAGATCTGCACATCTGAAGCAAACTGGTGAAGAAAATCCAACCACCGCAATTGGAGAGTGTGAAGAAGGAAACCAATCGACACCCATTCTGTGTTGAAAGAGGTGTTGTCGATCTGTTCATTGAAGAATGTTTGTGTGAATAAATTGTGAAGACAGGAGATGTCTTAAGAAGCCTCCCTCCATCACCGAAGAAGAAGTATCCGATCCACCTGCGAGATAGCTATTGTGCAGAAAGACATCGTTGCGATCGATGAATCTGCCGTGAAGAAGATAGCTATTACCAATTACTTTATTTGAAAAGCATAGAAAAGTTTATTGGCCATTTTTTTCTTTACCATAGATTACATCTTAATAGATATTTTTTTGTATCTACATTATACAAATATAATGAGAGTTTTATTACTGCTACTGTAATAACAAATAACAAGTGACCATTGTTTTTGTAAAAAAAATAAAATAATTATTGTGTCAAATTAATTATTTGTGGATTCTTTTTAGAGTGCTTTCTACAAATAGAATGGAACGTTTATCGCATGAACATATGTGCTCAATAAAATAATTTAGAAATAAGTTGTTGAATGTAGAGTTTATTATTGTTTTTTAAGTGGAAACTATTAAATTTATTTAAAATTAATTTCCTCTATGGATGCTTGAATTGACAATACTTGATGTATTTTTTTGTGTAGATGTTTGAATTCACTTTAAAGAAGAAAAGACAAATTTTGCAATATAATTTTCAAAGCAACTTATTAAAAAAAAATGAAAAATGTTTGTTTTAAATATTCTTTTTTATTGATTTTCAAAACAATGAAATGCATACATAAATCGCTTTGTTCAAAATGTTGGAAATATTAAAAAGAATATATGAGTCACTTACTATTATTATTTTTTCAAAGTATTAATGGTTTAATCTTAAATAAAAGAAATAAAAGTATTAATATATTTGTCACCTACTTTCTTAAGTTCTTCAAAGTATTAATAGTTTAAAGTTAAATAAAAGTAAAGCAAGTAGACTGAGGCTTACTATATTTGATCCAAATTTTGTAACATGCATAAAAGCAAATGTTTGGCATGTAAAACTGACCCTAATATACCTACATAACTCTTTTACTGAGCACCACATTTTCATTTGTGAAAGATATGATCTAGATAGAAAAAACCTGATCCCGATGTCCATACTCTAGATAGAACGAAATTAAAGAGAAAACACCTCACAATTTTTTTAAGAGATTATAATTTATGGCCTAACTAAAGAGATTATATAGGATCAACGCAAGAGGATTTGCACCCAGTAAAATAGGATTTTCCCTCGGGAGCTAGCTATTGTATATAGCAACGTAGCGAAGAAACAATTTATTGAAACTAGCAATCACCACGATGGATATCAAATCCGGATCTGATGGGTTATCTTTATCTTCTAATTCGGATTCCCAAGAGTGACCATGAAAATAAATGTAGACTCATTTTCCTGACCAACCTCAGTCCAAACTAAATTGTGTATCGATTCCCTTAGTCATTTCCTTTTCATGGTCATGGTGATTGTGCTACCATATTTTTTCCTATGCCTTTCTCTTGAGCATTACTGGAATTAAAGAGTTTTCAGCTCATTGTAGGATATGTTTATTGGTTCAAATGTTCCTCTATTGAATATGTAAAGGTGATACTTTGTAGTGGTGCACCGACTTCCTTACTACTTACTATTCTCAATCATTGGCTTTGATTGTGTTTTACATGGATTTAGTGTTATTTTTGTCTATCTAGTTGGTCTAGCCCAAACCTCTACTATAATTTCCCATTCTAATTGACATGCTAATTTTCTTCAATACCATGAGGAGGCGAGCATCTAGGAAAATCTCGAAAATAAGTAACGACACTTAGATTTGTTGCCCATGCATCTAGCATCTACACATGGAACTTCAACAACTGATTTATTCACTATTGTTAGTGACTGGGATTCCTTAATTTTGAACACCACAAATTCAACCACTTCCTTTGCTTTTTATTTTTTCTCTCATGCCCTTCTACTCGTTCTCTCTCTCATGCCCTTCTAGCCCTTGTCTCTTATGATGGGTCTCCATGTAATCAATCTGCATATAGATATGTGACATAAATTTTTAAAATTAGCTACCAATATGTTACTAGGGATTCACATTCACAATGAAATAAATATGTAAATAATCCATGCAGCACTCTCAAACCTACATCAAAATTTTGTTTAGCCCCCCAGCTGGTATGCAGATGATTCAAATGATTTTCCCCTTGTTCATAGATTTCGATCGGCCTTTTCCTCTAAGTGGGCCTTGTAGTTGGGTTATAATGTGCCTCTACCCTAACATCAAGGATTTAAAGGATAACAGATCGACTCTCCTTTTTTAAAGATGATTTCTAGGTTGTGACATCCAATTGATATTTCTTTTGTGATAAATAGATATATTATTTTCTATCTCTATTATGATTGTATTTTAATCTTTTGTTTTTCTTCTCTGCATAGGGCTACAATGTATAATCCATCATTTTCTTTTCCCATCCAGTAGAGGTTTTAAGGTACTAAAATGGGTACATTCTTATCAAGTGGAGGTAGTTGGAAGGCATAAGCAAGGAAGGAGGAAAGGGCATTGTGGCACTGTGTAGGTTCATAGGATGGAGACACCGGGGCTCTTCCTTGAAAGGAAAGTTGAAAGGAAAGGTCAATTAATAATAGTTTATGGCTCGGTCTAAAATAATAGATTGAAATAGGAGTAAACACCAGGTGTACTCATTCCCCCATACCATGTATCAGATAAGTACCAAGTGTATCGAATATTCATGAGAGAAAATCATAATGTTGAAAATATGCTTTCCTCCCTCAAGGATTCCTAAGAATTTATTCTTCCCAAGCCTAATGCATTATGAAATCATAGCATAAAATGCATTGGAAAAGGGGATTCCAATAACAATTTTATGTTAACTACTAATTTGTTATAAGCTTAAATTTTATGTTGAGGTATAACATTATATAGTGTTATGCTTTGTAGGAGAGACAAATTAGAATTATAATAAATAAATCACTAAAATTTTGCAAGGGAATATAAAAGAGGACTATGAATCCATTATAAGAAAGAAGAAATCTCAAGTCACAAGAGAAAATCAAGATACCTTAATTTTTCTAACCTTTGTTTATGAAAATGAATTATCAACCAATTTGGGGAGATATTTTTAGCAAGAAGTATATAAAGTATAAGTTTAGATATTCCAAATCTTTATGATTCATCATCTACTCTCATTATTTTTCCTTTGCTACTATGCACTATAGTTTGAAAATTGCTTTCATACATATGCTAAGACCATGAATAGGTTCCAATAGATGTTGAAGGAAAGATAACTTGTTGATAATTGGAAATCATTAGCTTCTAAGAAATTCCCATTTCTACATTGAAACACTATTCATAATCTTCTCTCTTTATCCTCCCTTTGCCACAATGCAGTACGTTTTGAAAGTTGCTTCCATACATATGTCGAAGCCATGACCAGATTCAAGTAGATGTTGAAGGAAATATAAGCTCTTAAAAAATGGAAATCCTTCATTTCTAAAAATTCCGGTGTCTACATTGTCCAGCACTAGAAAGAAAGGGGACTCTATGAGGAAGTACATGGGAGAGAAGGAAACTCATTTCCTTGGATTATGCAAGATGAAATGGAAGTAATTTTTGATATCATAATTTTGGGTTTGGTTATGTGAGAGTTCAAATCGAATAGCTAGGAATTTATCCCTTGCCTTATCATAGGCCCTATTTAAAGGTGTCATCTAGATTATAGCGTATACACCTAAATGGAAAAGATTTCATTTGCATTTAGTGGGTAGTCAATTCTATAAAATATACTTATTTATAATATGTGGTTTGAGATTTCTTTTGTGATATATCTTTTGTTATATATTTATAATGAATTATACAATAAGCAATGTGGTGAATATTTCATTATAATTTGTCAAAAAAAAATTAAAACAAACAACACACCATCATCACAAAAAAAACACAAAAAAAAATATTTTAAACAATTTAATCTTAAAAACACAATAAAAACTATATCTTATTTTTTTACTTTAAAATTATAAATAAAAAATTAATTAAAATAGTATTAATAAAAATCCTCAAAACATTTAACAATTACAATTTAAACCAAATAATATAATGAATTATAAAACCTTTAATAAACCCTTACCAGCATGATCAACAAATTTAAAAATTTAAACAAAATATAAAACCCTAATAACATGATTCAACTAATTTATTTTTACCATTAATTAGAATATTAGATTATTTTTACCAATTACTTTCAAAGTCTACATTTAAATGCGTGAGACTCACTTAAACCTAAAATAAAAATAAGGATAAGGTCACCTGTTTTTAAATAGATTCAAGAGTTCAATTAAATCTCAACTGTCGGCTTTGTTCCATGTTCGTTAGCAGCATACACGGTGTATATAAAAGCATTGCTTTGCATAAGGTATACATAAGCAGCGATACAGTGTATATAAGTAATTGAATTTGCGCGTGTAGAGTGGAGAGTTACAAGAGTCGTGTAAAAAGATCGATTCAGAGCCTCAGCCGTGTATTCAAGGATGCGGGTTTTTCGGAAGCTCCTTAACTGAGAATATGTGCTCAAAATGTTATAAACACCATCTCCTTCAACTTAAACTTAAACCTGAAGCAACGCCTGTCGATGATCACACCGCCAAGGTCGAAGCTGCTGTTGGTCAGACTGATGCAGTGGAGTCTAAGCCTGGGCGGTGTTTTAGATGCAGAAAACGCGTTGGATTACCAGGTTTCAAGTGTCGTTGCGGTAATACTTATTGTGGTTTCCACCGATATCCGGAGGAACATGGATGCTCCCACGACTACAGGACACAAGGGCGCGAGGCTATCTCAAAGGCTAATCCCGCCATTAAACCCAACAAAGTTGAAAAAATCTAGGGATCAAAACTGTAGACGTTCAACCTGTCATTTTAGTATTATTATTTATTGAATGAATTAATATTACTTTAATTTTGTAAAAGTTTATAAGAAAAACTGTAATCTAGTATCCTGGGTGACTTGAATTCAACAAGTATGGTTCAGCAATTGCCAATCAATTTTTGTTGGTTTCAAGGGTTATCAATAATGATCATGAAAAATGCATATACAACCATGGGTTGTTTAAAAAAATTGCAATTCCATCAATTTCATTTTTCTCAATGATGTAATTTAATTAATATTTAAACAAAACAAAAACATAAAATCAAACAGTAATGCATTTCTCATTATTTTCATTCCTTTTAATCAAATAACCGTTACAGGAAAATATTTCTCATAATTGCAACAACATTATCATTAATGAAAAAACATTAATAATATATAGATCCTACTTTTAGAATTTAAATCATTTTTCTTTTCTCATTACATTCATAATCAGAAATTTACTTTACATTACTAAACATAAATTTTAATTAGCAAACTTTTCCACGATCATGCTAAAAATAAAAATAAAGACTTATCCTTTTATTCCATACAAATCTGTAACTAACATAAATCACTTAATTTAATATAAAATATTATTACATTATATAATTGGTATCTTATAAACTTTTTCCTTATCTTTAAATAACTCATAAACTTTTTCCTTATCCTTATCGATATATATTTTTACACATTTTTGAAAAAGAAACTAGTGCCATTAATAAATCTAACAATTAAAATCTATTTTCAATGACCAACCATTTTCCAAATTTAGTAAAAATTGATGTCTATGATACCTACATATATCAGCCTTAAAAATTCATAAAACTTACTCTAACATGTCACATTGACAAAATAACCATGCTCACAATAAATCATATAAAGGCATGTCATAATAAGTCATATAAGCACATGTGTGAAAGGGATATATGCAAACACTCGCAACTTAAAATCTAATAAATGATAAAAACAGAAAATCCACAAATACTTGCAAGTCATAATAAGTCATGTAAGAATACACATGAGCAGACATTTATAGATAGAATTACTAAGAGTAAACGGACATGCTAGTAGAGATCATATCTGCAAGCAATGTAGAGATTTCATAAAGACTAGGAAGCATTCGAATAATGAATCATATAAGAATAAGCATGGGAGGAAAATTTGCAAACACTTGCAATTTAAAGTCTAGGAAAGGGAATTGGTTAAGGTGGTTTAATTGTAATATACATTTTTAGAAAAAAGAAAGAAGATGACCATGTATTTTGGGATAGAAATTGTCTCAAGAATTAATTTGTAAATATGTGAGATATAAATTGCCTCAAAGATCAATTAATAAATATATAATTATATTATTAGAAATAAAGCTAAGTTTAGTTAAAGACCACATAAAACATAAAGTATAAGGCATAAAGTATGAGTAAGGTTAGGGTTTTAGTATGTAGTAGTGTTTAAATAGAGACCTTCCAAGTCCATTGTAATTATGAAGTTCTATGTGAATAGAAAAGCAACAGCTTGTTACATAAAGTTCATCATGGTATCAGTAATCCATAAAGAAAACCCTCGAACCATAGAAAAGGAATTCATTGAAGGAACCCACGAAAGGTAAAATTGCAGTCCACCGATTGCAGAGGAGTGTGTAGCTATCGAAGAAGAAGAATCCGATATGCCTGAGTAAGACATCACTGACTAAAATTGTGAAATACAATTCTGTCGGAGGTGAAGGGATCATTGTTGAGCAAGCTATTGGATAGCTGCGTGTTGAGGAAATGAAGAAATGAAATCGCCGTCAAATTAGAATAAGCCTGAATGTATGTGACAAGATGCATACGCGTTGTGAAGGACTGAGTGTATGGAAAAACCGTAAACCAATCCATGAGATATGAAATTTTATGTGAATATAAAAGCGACAGCTTGTTCCATAAAATTCATCAAATGATAATCTAAATAAGTCAAAATTAATCAGATTCCCATTATGTATTGTAAAGATTGATAAACTAAGTATTAAAACCTTAATTCAGATTGTATTGTTGAGAATAAACCTCTAGGCTTTTGAGATTTTGGAATTACTTTAAATCGCTTAAGATTTAGTGTTCATAAGGAAAGTATTGTCATATAAATCTTAATGCTACGAGGATATATGAGATCGCATATGATCAATAAATTTAGATCGCATATGATCAATAAATTAAGATTACTCGCGAGATTTAATTCATGGCTATAAAATTGAGTTTTGGATTGATAAAATTGGATTTTTACTTGATATAGTTTTGATTAAAATACAGGTACTAATATTTATGTGCATGGAGCTTTTAGACTTATGTTGTAAAATATCGAGATGAGACTACTATAGTGGAGAGTTGTTTATATTTATGTTTGTGTTTATGTATTGAATTCAAAGATTTTATATTTTTTTATACAATTAAATGTATTTATGATCAAAATAGCAAAAGATCCCATATAATCACTAATCGTTATTATTAATAAAATAAGATTATGCTAAGATTAAAAGAGCAAATTCAACTAGGAGTTATTTTAAATGCTAATAGGGTTTCAATTCAAATTGAGTTATTAAGTTTTTTATGGATTGAAATAGTTTAAAAATTTCTAAGAGTCATTAAGTAAATGATAACAAATATATTATTATTGATTAACTTTCAGTGAGACCAACTTGGTCTATCACACTTTAAGAAGGTAATTATTACTTGGTTTGCTTAAAAATTTTGTTCCTATGCTCAAAAATCTTGGTAAGAAGCTTTCCAAGCTCACTATAGTTTTGGTAAGTTAGGAGGTTAGCAAGATTTGTATTGTAGAAAATACTATGAAACTCATATCTAATGTGGGTGTAATCAGGGCACTCTAAGAGAAAGTGATTTTCATCCTCAACTCTCATAAACTCACAAAGATGACAAACCCTTCCCCCACGGATTTTTAGGAATATTTAAATGTAGCAATAGGAATTATAAATCTATTTGATTGCGGAAAATTTCAATAAACTTGAAAAATGATTAACATACATAAAATAATTTTAATTTGAAAAATAATAAATGCCTATTATATCACTCTCATCTCTGAGTGTTACGTGCCACTTTACAATTTGACATTTTTAAATAATTTTATTTAAGATTTTTAAATAAAAAATATAACTCCATTAAACTATCTTTCTTTTCTCATTTTCATTTATAGGCTTGCATATAGATTTTAATATTTAAATGTGTTAAATTTTTAATTTCAAATAAATATATTTGAAAAAAATACCATTATAGGATATTATATATTAATATAATAATAATATAGCATGTTAATTTAAAATTTGTATATTATATATTATGTATTAGATACTAGGAGGACTTTCTGGCATTGAAAGCATTGCCACAATTAGATATCTAATGTACAAGCACAAATTAAACAATATAGGGGACGACCTATTTCCAATTTTTTTTGTTAAATCCAACTAAAACTTCTTTCGCCTCAAGCAGGGATGGATTAAAGATGCCATAGCTACAATACCTCCATTTTGACCCATGGAGCTCAAGGACAAGGCTCCGCTAGTGAATGGTTGGCTTATAAAGGGAAGTATTTTATATATTATGGACATGTTCTAGTTGGCTAGAGAAAAATGTAAGATCGTGTAGATATTTCTAACACAAGTAAAATGTGTAAGAGATGGCTATGGAAGAAACTAAAATGATGGGGCTTTGTTTATTTGCTAGAGAGTGGTGAGGGGTGTGTGGGATCAAATCCTTTGTTTCCAAGTGTCATATGGAGAAACTCTTGTGCCATAAAAGGTAAGAAACTACCTAAGTGGAGTTCCATGCTGATATTTATTCCTATTGTAAGAATGCAACTCAGAAATAGACTAATGAATTTAATGGAGCATGGACATAACCTAGAAATTGGTATGGCTCGATATGGATTCAGTTTTTGGTACCCATAAGTCAATTTTCCTCATGGGAATTCATTTCCTATCATTCCCACTCCATTGCTGGACAATTGGAGACCAATTCTCAGCAATCTATGCATTCCTAGCAAGAGAAATAGTAGAAATCATTACATGATAAAAATACATGTTTTAAAGTGTTAAAACTGCCCCCAAACCTCGTGTTGGTCATGAAATCAAGTGGGAATGGTCAATGTACATAATCAACAATATACCTGCACCACAATTGCCTAGCTGCTCCAGTCCAAAAAAATATCACATCGTCGACTGTGTAGACAACATGTAATAACCCATAAAATAGTAAAAATTTTATAACTTTTCCTGCCTGCAATATTCATCAATTTTACAGTAAAATACTCGTACATTAAATCTAGAATTGTTAAAACATCCATTCTAGCATGAAACCAATGTAATCCTAAAACTTCTGTTTTACATGATCAAATCTGTGTGTAATTTTAGAATTGCGGAAGCGGCATGGAAACTAAATGAGATCATGTTTTTATTGTGGTTGTAAAGGCTGGTTCAAAAGGTAGAATATAACACTATTTACTATTTGAGAACACATGTGATTTTAATTATAAATGTCTAATGACAGCTTCAGGTAATGAGCTCCTTTGATGACGGTATGTGTTTCACATGGGGATTTTATGATACTCCTGGATAGGTAATTACATACCTTGGCAGAGTTTCCGGAAGGTATGGGTAGGTGATGGTTGCTGGACTCACTTAGCATCTTGCTAACGTCCTACTTTGTCTTCGTGTTTTAGAGGTGAAGTCCATATGCAAAGTTTACCTCTAATGTTTGGCACTCCGTTTACTACTGGTACTAAATCCCATGCAATTTGCTAAGGGATTAGAGAAGGGTGGTCATCCCAATATCATGGAAAAATCATAACATGAAAGGTTACCCATGGTAGGGTTCACGACTAGTAGCTTATTGTGATATAAACGAAGGTGGATTGTTTCAAAAAATTATGCCTATGGACTTAGTGCAAAATCGACCCCTTTGAAATTGTTAACAGAGTTGACTCCATGACGTCACTATAGACTTGTTACCAATACATTTCGCCTCCATTAGGGTGAGTTTGGTGTATCATTATTGCACTTTAATTGAGTATGGAAGACAGCTTGTCACAAGGGTTTGGAGGAAACGATTTGGGGCTTTTTCCCATCACTCTAGCATTCGACTTATTCATCGTTTTGGTTCTGCACTTCATTGATATGGTTACTGTGTTGAGTACTGACCTGAGCTCTGCTCATGGTCAGCCTATTGGTTAAATGTTGAACTCATATATGGCGTAATACAACCCTGGTCCACCGAGGTAATGAATTACTTCCCCTTCACAACTACTGTTTTTATCTTTCTTCTGCTGTATGAAAAGCAATATGGTTGAGCTAACCCATTTTGTATATTGTTTGTGACAGATAGAAAAATGCTTTGGTAAGGGAGCTGCTAGGATTCGAGGTGACGCCAAAATGGTGAGTCTGGCTTACCTCTTTCGAGCCCTATCTTCTGCAGCTCTGCCGTTGTGTGTATGCATTTGGCCTGGTTGTTTTTAGGTGAGACTCCCATAAGCCATAGGCTTACTGATTCGCTTTGGGGAGCTCTAAATAGTCGCCTATTGGCTGGACTAGGCAGGATGGGGTTTCAATGTAACTAAATAGCTGAACGAGCACCGGGACTGTGATCTAAAAGAACTAGGTAGTAATTGAGTCTTACCTATTACATGGTTCTATGAAATTTTATGAGCAAATGAAATGTGATGGCGTTGAAATATGACCCGGTACAGTTGCAATGATTTCAAGGGTTTCATTTTCTGTTTTTGTCTAAGCCCTATGATTTATGTTTTGGATGTGAGGGAGATTCGGAATAGTTCATGATGAATCCTAATGGTGAACTCCTGTATACTCTATATTTGTATAATCTAATAGATTTTGGACAATGGGGTTTTACTCCTGTATTGTCTCGATGTATGACCGTTTTATGAGCTACGCCCATACTGGGTATATTTGTTTCTTTCGGCTATGGTGAAATGTGATGTGTTGATTGGTAAGAAGAAGAGGACTTTAGCTTACTTCGTTGTATTTTTTTATTTGGTAACGTAGCTACAATGTGGTTATGGGTTTCGTTCTCTGCTCCCTTCCGGAGTTTGCTATTTTGTGCACTGAAGAATGTTTTCCTGTAGGTAGCTATCATATGTCTGTATGTTGAAAATAAAAGAAAGGTCTCAGGCTATCTAATGATTTGGCATAGGGTTAATCATAAAGTGGGTATGAAAAAGTAATAGGAAACATCCTGTATACGACTTCTGTCAGTTTTGGTATCTTTATTTAAAATATGGTATATATAGTTTGATAGGAGAAATAAAATAGATCGATAGAGAATGGGCAATAAAAATCAGTCTTGGATTTGAACTATATGGAGAACACTTATAAGTAAGCAATGATATCTGCATTCTCTTTTATCGTAGCTTGTATAGCTGGGTTTTCGATTGGTGCACATGTTATTCCACGATTTCTGTCATAAGTTTGATTTTCAAATAGCTAGGTGATTTTGTTGATGATTTTAAAACAAGGGTTTAGATTAGAGAAGTAAAATACTATAAATATTTTGCTGACTTCACATCACCGATTCGCCAGTTCTAACAATCTAAGCAATACAATGCCTAGCAAAGACTAGCTGTTTAGTCCTGCTGGGCATGCCATTTGATTCTGGTAACACTTGATTTAAAAACTGATAATAAGAACGTTGCTATTTTAACATGGCATTTATAATAGGAATATGAAACGTAGGATGGTTTTATCAATATTTCATACCTGTTGATGTTTGTAGCTTGTCCAGCTGATGACAACTTGCTGATCCTGGTAACTTCTCTTTATTGATTCTGACCTGCACACTCAACCAGCTAGTTAGGAAAACTACTGACTCTTAGCTGACCTAATAATTGATCTTGGATTGGATGACTTTGGGACTACAACGTTCCTCCCAACCATGATTCTACAACTGTTCTTGGTTCAGTATGAATCCCCCCGAGCTAGTTCTGACATGCAAACTAAGAAATAGAGGCCCTAGATGGTAACTGGTTCAGATATGGAAAGATTATGAGCAGAGTTCACTTATGGAACAAATAGTTCTTCTTGGTACAATAATACCAAAAGAAAAAGAAGATCCCCCAAACTTTGGGGTCTATCCTCCTTATGTAGGAAAATCTTGAAATTAGGACTGTTGGAATTTACTGGTTTCTTTATAATAATTAATTTATAAAATAATATTTGTTTACTTTAACTGCTAGTTTATTAGGAACTAGGACTTCTCAACCTGTTTGATTAAAGTGTTTATTTAATCTTTTATATATTTTTGTAATAATAATAGTATACAATTTATAATACCATCTAAATATTAATACTTAAGATTTAGTAAGTGGTAGCCCACTTATGCATAACTATATATATCTATAAAGTGTAAACATTTATAAAAGAATATATATATATAATATTTAAGCAATATATATTTGAAGGTCCTAAATAATAATACTACTGGTGGTCTAAAGCATTTGTTTCACAAGATGCTTCTTTTAGTTCTTTTTAAGGAAAGGGTCCACTTCTTTGGACGGTTTTAGTAAGCTAGTAAAGGAACCTCTAGTCTCTCCCTTTGCATGTAAGATTCCCTCGTTTTAACATGGTAGTTCCCGCAGTAGATGATGATAATAATATTTATTTAATCAAGTCAAAATAGTTGTGATAAGACACGCAAGTGCTATTCAGAGTCCTCTTTGACTCAAGACTTGAGAAGTAGTAACCTCGAGTGCTCTTCAGAGCCTTTCAACTCAACACTCTCACATGGGCATTACGCTAGTGCAATTCCAGAGCCTCTGCTCAACACTAGAGCTAGAATGTGGTTGTGAGGCACATCTAGGATAATTAAATGTCCTCGGATCCGGTAATCATTTCTTTCAAGCTTGGAGTGCTCCAGGTCTCATGCCCAACACTCAACGTACATCGGGGCTTAAATCCAACAAAAACCGCTTTCCGCTTTCACCTCAAGTAGGGAGGGATTAAATATGCCATAGATACAATACCTCCATTTTGACCCATGGATCTCAAGGACAAGGCTCCGCTAGTGAATGGTTGGCTTATAAAGGAAAGTATTTTATATATTATGGACATGTTCTAGTTGGCTAGAGAAAAATGTAAGACCGTGTAGATATTTCTAACACAAGTAAAATGTCTAAGAGATGGCTATGGAAGAAACTAAAATGATGGGGCTTTGTTTATCCACTAGAGAGTGGTGAGGGGTGTGTAGGATCAAATCCTTTATTTCCAAGTGTCATATGGAGAACCCCTTGTGCCATAAATGGTAAGAAACTACCTAAGTTGAGTTCCATGCCGATATTTATTTCTATTGTAAGAATGCAACTGAGAAATCGACTAATGAATTTGATGGAGCATGGACATAACCTAGAAATTAGTATGGCTGGGTATGGGTTCAGTTTTTGGTACCCATAAGTCCATTTTCCTCATGGGAATTCATTTCCTATCATTCCCACTCCATTGTTGGACAATTCGAGACCAATTCTAAGCAATCTATGCATTCCTAGCCAGAGAAATAGTAGAAATCGTTACATGATAAAAATACATGTTTTAAAGTGTTAAAAATGCCCCAAACCTCGTGTTGGTCCTGAAATCAAGTGGGAATGGTCAATGTCCATAATCAACAATATACCTGCACCACAATTGCCTAGCTGCTCCGGTCCAACAAAATATCCCATCATCGACAGTGTAGACAACACTGGTGGGTTCTTCGATAATGACCGCAGATAGACAAGTTTCTGAACATGTCCATTTGTTAAATAGAAAATGGACTGGAAGACGTATGATAGGTCGAATATACCGCCTTCAAATAAGAGATGATTTTGATATCGCCACACCCCCATATAAAATTAACGGGGAAGGATGATGATCACTTTTATTTCATGAACCAATGAGATATGCAGGAATCTAGCGAATCACCATACCAATGGCCAAAGATATGTAACTGATACATGACCTCCTCCCAAATCTGAATAGTTCTGGGGCAATTTATAAATAGATGGTCCACAGTCTTTGCAACACCCAAGCATAAAGAATAGCACGAAGGTCCCATCCCACCTTGATTCAAATAATCCCCCCCTATAAGTATCCGATTGGATAGTTCATGCCAGTTGAAACAAAGCATTTTCATTGGAGCATTCCAAGTCCATAATCGTCGATACCACCACCATTGTAGATAGTTATTATGCATGCACTCAATAGCCCCATAGGCCAACGAAGTAGTAACAGATCCCATCGAAGTATTCCATGTCCACCCAATCCTATAAGAGAAATCCTGTAATGTTATGCAAATATGTCTCAGAGCTGAAGTATAGTAATCCCATTCCATCGATCCCGGTAAATTAGACCCTAATTCCACTGATGAGAGCTAATAATCAGACAAATCCACAGAGCCAAAATGCCTAATGTGGTTTAAGAATAAAAGGCCTTTAGAATGAATATTTTTTAGAATGTCTGAGGATAGTGAGCAGTATTGTTCCATTCCTGCAATTGGGTCTGTACCAATCCTAATATGAAAACCATCTCCCACACACCATGCCAGCGAACGGTTCAAAATCGGGAATGTCTCCACCAAACCGCTCCACATATTAGAGGCAAAAGGGAAATTTTTTTTCTTCTGAACTTTCATTATCCATTCCAAGATAGTAAGAAGTCTCATATACTATATCCCTGATAATATCTCCCCATAATCCTGAATGTGTAAGGCTCCTCCATAAGCTCTTTAAATGGAGAGCAGTATGTACCCAAAAGAGATTCATGATACCCCAGCCACCCGTTGATTTTGGATGGGATATAGTATCCCAAGCCACCAAGTGAATATTGATTTTGTCTCGTGAAGAAGACGAGAGAAAATTGAAAAATAATCTCCTAATCTGCATAAGAATAGTCATCGACACCTTTGCCAATGTGAACCAGTATATGGGCATACTGTTAAGGACCGACTTCAAAGGGGTAATACGGCCCCCCAAAGATAGTTTGTGAACTAGTATATGGGCATACTGTTTGTCCTGTGTATTCATGGTGGTGTTTGGAATTGATGCTGGTTCTATAATGTGAAAGTGGATATTACTAGCGAGTATTTGATTTTACTCTTTCTATTGTTAAGATGTTAAGCCGTACGGAAACTTTGTAAATGAACAATAGGGTTTGTAACCCTAGAGACACAGCTCTTATAATCTCTGTTTTTGGTTATGATTTGAAATGGAACTTGTGTCTGTTAGCTTAAAAATTGTCAATAGATGTACTGTAGGTGTTTATAGTTTATCCCGAAGACCATGGCAAGTGTTGTAATTTGATTCTGGGCGTAAAGCTAGCCCACACAGGAAAAATCTATGTTTTATGAAATGATTCCATTTTATTTGGGTAATGACCCTTGTTTATGAATTCAGTGTTCGCAACTTTGTTCTATATAAAATGTATTGATTTTTAAAGTTCTGAGCATAACTCTGAATTGGTCTTGACTTATCACAGTCAATTTGTAAAAAATATTTGGTGTTCGTGGTTGGGTTTTAGACAGTATGAATTTAATATTTATCCAATGTAAAAGAGTAGTTGGTCTCGAACCCTCGCCCTATGATAGGTTTCATTTTGAGAGATTTTCTATTTTTAGTTATGGGATTTGATCCCATCTACTCTCATCGTAATCTTTAATATTTTATATAGGGTTTAAAACCCTATCGAAGTGTATTTTTATTACCGGTTGTTTGTACTTTACTGTGTTAATGTTTTTGGGTAAAAGTATGAGTATGAAGCTCTATTTGAAATCTTGTATTAAGACCACGATAGTGATGGCCTTGTAAACTCAGTTTAAACGTGGTTTGA
The DNA here is from genome assembly GCA_027924585.1 of Larix kaempferi. Taxonomy (NCBI): domain Eukaryota; kingdom Viridiplantae; phylum Streptophyta; class Pinopsida; order Pinales; family Pinaceae; genus Larix; species Larix kaempferi. The sequence goes on from BSBM01000201.1 coordinate 8,089,774, forward strand.
GCGAATACCTTTCGGATTTCGGACCCCTGGCATGATTTTATTTCTTAAACCCTAAATTGGGTTTTGTAATATACGTTGGATATGATTATGTGGGTTCTTATTCTATTACGGTCTATTGTTTGATTTGGAACTAATATGTACTTATATTAATAATACAGAGTTTATCAAACCCTAGCTTGGTATTCATTATTCTAGATGTTCTTTCTGATCAGAGTTCATCGACACCTCAGGTGTCAACTTCGATGTACATAGTCCCACCTTCCGGTCTCGCAAATTCAGTTTCTTTTGGGAGATAGTAATCAAGCTTCGCAACCTCAACTCCCCTTTCTTGCTAGGTTAAATTTACCCGATCTTTTGAAGCTCACGAATGATCCAGTGTGTCATTATTGTACATGGCCCCCAGTCCCCACCAAGCTCCCTTCCTACGTTCCAAAGTTTGAAGGGAAGAAGGGTGAGGATCTAGATGATCACATCACCACTTTCCATTTATGGTTCTCCTCGAATTCCTTGAACCATGATTCTATTTGTTTAAGGATATTTCAATGCACCCTCATGGGGGTAGCTGCGAAATGGTATGTTGAGTTTCCTGGGGGCATATATAGGAGTTTCAATGATTTGGCTTTGGTTTTCCTAGATCACTTTCAGTTGCCACTTCGTTACAATATTGGTACCGAGATCTTATCTACCTTCCGCTAGGACAAAGCCACACATATCTTTGATCATATTCAAGAGTGGAGCCGATGGAAGAGGCTAGTGAAAGCAAACATTCCTGCAGAATTTATGTTGGAATGGTTCCTCAAGTCTTTTCTCCATTTCATTTCTATGGACATCTCATTGTCCGGAATTATGATTGAGGAACAAGCCATTTTTAAATCCTAGCAGCTGGACCTAGTCTATGCTCCATCTGAAATCTTGTATGAAATTATACCTAATGCACCACGATCACGACATGAGCTCAAGCCCATTCCTAGACCGCATGCCGATGGCATAGTTGGTTCCACAAGTACTCATCCTATAGGTTTCGTTACAAATCATATGCACAGTCTGTCTATTAACCAATCTACCCCTGGATAGGATCACGCCTCGTTCGTTTCCACCTAGTCGTCAGATGTTCATTCTCTACAACCGGTGAACCCATCGGGTAACCAGCAACCTGGTGGGAAGAAGAAGGGGAAAAATAATTATAGGGGTAGGAACAATAAGAACAATAACCCTAAGAAAGAGAATGCTAACCCTCCTTGGGATGGCAAAGATACTAGTGGGGACCACAAACCTAGATGTAAAGTGAAGTTTCCTTGTAAGCTTTGCTCAGAAGATCAACTTAAACATTTGTGTCCTCGTATCGAAGAAGCATCGAAGCACCTTGCACAGAGCCCAGCTGTGCTGAAGGATTCCCTTCCTCATCATCAAAATATGGATTCGAGTGCTTCTGTCACCGATAATGGGACTAATGAAACTTCGATGTCCTATAACCATGCCGACGGTTTTGGATGTGTTAAGATGGTTAAATAAGAGGTTAGTATTGATACTCGCTCACGTGATTATGGAGATCCACAACCTTCATTGGGGAATGATCCCCCTCCACCTGAGACTCCATTGCACATCGAGAAGACCAACTCTATGCCACATATACTGAAAGGTGTTCTCAAGCGTTCGACGCACAATCCCAATGCCTGAGCTGCCTAGAACTACTCAATTATGGAAGATCTAGGCTAGATTCTGTGTTCCATGTCAGCTCTCGAGGTTCTCTAGGCTTGTCCTTCACAAAGGACCACCCTTTTATGTCCTTTGGGAGTCCAAGATCAATGTACTCCAAATGTTATCAAGTTTGACACTACTGATGTTCAGCCTTGGTTGCCTATCATGTGGATTTCCAAGTCCATGTTACGCGCCTACAAATGGTCGTTAAGCGTACTATGGTTGAAGAAGGTGCTTCCACTTCAGTAATGTCTTTAGTTGGAAGGCTCTCGGCTCTCCTCCATTATCAAAATCTATGACCATGCTTACTGCATTCGATGGTCATTCGTTCAGGACAGATGGTATCATCCCCTCCCTTGAGGTCCGCTTGGGTGGGAAGACCGTGCCAATAAAAGTCGAGGTGGTTGATGCGCCCATCGACTACAACCTTTTACTGGGTCGGAGTTGGATCTATGCTATGAGAGTGACCATGTCCTCTATTTTTAGAGTTATCTGCTTTCCCCATGAAGGCAATATTGTGACTGTCGATCAGTTAGATTTCACTAGTTCCAGTCACACAACATCACCAGGAACTATAGTTGATCATATTGAAAATTATCAGCCGACAACTGGGAAACTGGTGTAGGATTGCATTCCTCTTTGATGGGATCTTTCGAATTTGTTGCACCAATCTCCTTTATAGGAACCGTCTCCTATAGTGCTTCGTCCTCATTGAATAATGTACCATTCCGGACATCGTATTTTAGTGATCCATGGAATCTACCTTCCATGAGTTCCCTGTCTGGAGACGTCTCACACATCAGGATGGCTATTCCCTTGTCTGCAGTCGAGCTTGCTTATCATGATATTCAACAAGCCACTGCAGAGACAGATCTCTCCTCTTCACAGACTAAAGAAGAAGATCCCATTATGCTTCCCACGTGGGAAGTCGAATCATCTTGCTCACATGATTTCCTTGATGGTACTTTTCCTTTGGATGAACCTATTATTGAGGCCATGTACGGTAGTGATAGGCCTTGGCAAGATCTCTATCACCGATCTTATTTCCTTCCCAACCTTGACCTTATTGAGCAGGAGGAGTTTTGGTTGACTTTTGCAGAGAAAGTTGGTCACCCTGTGGCTCCTTTGGATTCGCATGGTATTTACACAGAGGGGAATAGGGATAATATTTCCCCTACCATTTCGATCAACATTTCTCCCAGCCCTGGAAAGATTGAAAATGTATACATTGGTGCTGATTGTTCCCTCGAGGAGATCCGCATTTACACTGAGTTATTCAAATAATTTCGGGATGTGCTCTCTTGGTCATATGAGGAGATGCCATGTATTGACCCTAGTATCGTCGTGCATGAGATTAAGACTTACCCAAATGTTAAGCCTGTTTGACAACGTCTTCGTGTTGTGAATCCTGGGAAGGTAGCCGCTATTAAGGCAGAAGTAGAGAAACTACTCAAAGCTGGTTTCATCTACTCAGTTCCCCTTACCGTATGGCTATCCAACCCCGTTGCTATGGATAAGAAGCAGGGGACCATCCGAGTGAGTACCGATTTTCAAGATATGAATAAGGCACATCCTAAAGATAACTTTCCCACTCCATTCATAGACCAAATCTTGGATGCGTGAGCAGGAAGTGAAGTGTTTTCGTTTATGGACGGTTTTTCAGGCTACAATAAGATCCAAATTAAACTCGAGGATCAACATAAGACCATATTTATATGTCCTTGGGGTACCTTTGCATACCGAAAAATTCCCTTCGGCCTTAAAAACGCCGGAGCTACTTTTCAGTGGGCCATGACTTATGATTTTCATGACCTTAAGCACATAGTGGAGGCTTTTTTGGACAACCTCACTGGTCACTCTCGTAAGAGAGTGGACCACCCAAGTTACCTCCACCTTATTTTCGAGAGATGCTAGTGTTATAAGATTCGTTTGAACCTGAATAAGTGCATCTTGTCATGAAAATCGGTTGCCTTTTAGGGTTTGTAGTCTCAAAAAAGGGTATTAGAGTCGATCCTTTAAAGGTTGAGGAAATACTTCGGTTGCCTCCCTCGCATAATTTGATTTAACTTCGGAGCCTCCAAAGGAGAGCCACTTTCTTATGCCATTTTATCATGAACTATGCCAATCTCACTAAGGGTTTCACGTCATTATTGAAGAAGGACACTCCTTTTATCTGGGATGAGCGATCCCAATAATATTTCGATGCTTTAAAGAAAACCTTCGTATCGGCCCCTCTTCTTAGTCCACTTGACTTTGCAAGATATTTTTTACTTTATGTGGCCGCATCTCAAGAGACGATTGGTATGGTCTTAGTTGAGGTGGATGATGTGCTTCAAGAGAATGTTGTCTATTATCTTGGTAGAAACCTAGTAGACTCTGAATTGAGATATTCTCACGTTGAGAAATTGGCCCTTGCGACTGTTCATGTAGTCCAACGATTACGACATTATATTTTGCTTAAGAAAACCACAATTATAATGCATGTCAATCCATTTTAGTTCATGCTCTCACGATGTTTAATTGGGGGGAAATATAATAAATGGATTGTCATCCTTTAGGAGTTTGATCTTGATTTTGCTTCGGCAAAGTCGGTGAAATCCTTGGTTTTCGCAGAGCTTATGTCAGATTTTCCGAGACTTGATGAGGAAGTAGTCCATGAAGACTTATTTGTGGATGAACATTTATTTCTTATCTCGTCAACGAAGCCTTGGTATGGAGACATCATTGTATATCTCCAAACTCTGAAGTTCCCTTCGCATTATTTGCGAGATGAGCGACGGTGTGTGAGACATCACGCCAAAGATTATGTCACCATCAGCGAAAATTTGTATCGCCAAGGAAAAGACTCTATCCTGTGTCGTTGCTTAAGTCATGAAGAGGAGGAGCTAGTGCTTAATGAATGCCATAGTGGGGCTTGTGGTGGTCACTTATGCAGGCTTGCAACAACCCAATGTATCTTGCGAGCAGGTTACTTCTGGCCCACGATATTTAAAGTTTGTGTTCTTTCCATGAAGAGATGTCACCCTTTCCAGGTGTTCTCTCAAAATGTACACTTGCATCCTACCCCCCTTCATCCAATCATCACCGTCGGTCCCTTCACAAAGTGGGGGGTTGATTTCATGGATTGCAACCCAGCTTCGGATGGGGGCATCATCATCTTATCGTGGCCATTGATTACTTCACCAAATGGGCTGAGGCCATGTCAACCATTAATGCCGATGGTGCAACTGCATCCCACTTTGTATCCAATCAAATTATAGCTCGATTCGGTATCCCAAAGGAGACTATCACTGACCATGGCAGTCACTTTTAAAACAAGATGATGGCGGAATTATCACTTAAGCTTGGGTTTTGACAAGATCATTCATCTTCGTACTATCCCCAAGCGAATGGCCAGGTTGAGGTAGTTAATAAGTCCCTTAAGGCCATTTTTCAAAGGACCATCCAGCAAAGCAAGAGCAATTGGCATATCATGTTATATCCTGCTTTGTGGGCTTATCGAACCGCAGTAAAGACTTCCACCGGTTTCTCACCATTTCAGTTAATTCATGGTGTGGAGTCCATCTTACCGATTGAATGCAAAATCCCTTAGTTAAAGCTAGCTATAGAGCTCCTACATGATACATCAGATGTTGAGCAACGTTTGATCCACCAAGAGTAGCTTGATGAACAACGTCGAGATGTCGCTGTGGCTATAGATGCCAACAAACATCGTGTCAAGGCTCAGTATGATAGGTTTGTCCATCCTCGACAATATGTTGAAGTTGACTTGGTCCTTCTTTATGACCAAGCTAAGGAACCACTGGGGTCAGGAAAGTTTAACCCCATGTGGCACAATCCTTACGTTGTGAGGCATGTCCTTGAGAAAGGAGCCTACGAGTTAGAGGATTATGAGGGGAACACCTTGAAGGAGCCTAGAAACGGGCTCTACCTCAAGCGGTATTATGCTTGAGATTCTAGCTCGAGCTAATACTTTTCTTTACTATTGTATAGTTGTTTCTGTACATAGTTTAGCTTTCTTTTGATTTTTTGAGTCTGCTGATTCGCTTCCGTTTGGTTGACAAATGTTAGCGGAATCTCCAATAATATTGGGTTTCACGGATGGGGCTAGCCGTCATACACCGAGACTAGCTTCTACTGCGTGGGTTATTTACTCGCTCGACCATCAGATTGTGTCTTCAAGAGGTGCTTGTCTCGGTCCTACATCCAACAATTTGACTGAGTATAATGTTGTTATTGAGTTACTTCACGATTCCATTTCGCATGGTACCCAGTCGTCCGATGTTCATTCTATACAATCGGTCAGCCCATCGGGTAACCAACAACCTAGTGGGAAGAAGAAGGGGAAAAATAATCGTAGGGGTGGGAACAATAGGAACAATAACCCTAAGAAAAAGAATGCTAACCCTCCTGGGGATGGCATAAATGCTGGTGGGGACCACAAACCTAGACGTAAAGTGAAGTTTCATTGTAAGCTTTGCTCAGAAGATCACCTTACACATTTGTGTCCTCTTATCGAAGAAGCATTGAAGCACCTTGCACAGAGCCTAGTTGTGCTGAAGAATTCCCTTCCTCATCATCAAAATATGGATTTGAGTGCTTCCATTGCCGATAATGGGACTAATGAGACTAGGACGTCCTATACCCATGCTGGCGGTTTTGGATGCGTTAACATGGTTAAATCAGAGGTTAGTATTGCTACTCGCTCACGTGATTATGGAGATCCACAACCTTCATTGGGGAATGAGCCCCCTCCACCTGAGACTCCATTGCACATCGAGAAGCCCAACTCTATGCCACATATACCGAAAGATGCTCTCAAGCACTCAGTGCACAATCCCAATGCCTGAACTACCCAAAACTACTCAATTGTGGAAGATCTGGGCTAGACTCCATGTTCCATGTTAGCTCTCGAGGTTCTCCAGGCTTTTCCTTCATAAAGGACCACCCTTTTATGTGCTTTGGGAGTCCAAGATCAATGTACTCCAAATGTTATCAAGTTCGACACTACTGATGTTTAGCCTCGGTTTCCCTATCATGTTGCTTTCCGAGACCATGTTAGGTGCCTACAAATGGTCGTTAAGCGTACTGTGGTTGACGAAGGTGCTTGCACTTTAGTAATATATTAGTTGGAAGGCTCTTGGATCTCCTCCATTGTCGAAATATTTGACCATGCTTACTGCATTCGATGGTCGTTCGTTCAGGACGCATGGTATCATCCCCTCCCTTGAGGTCTGCATTGGTGGGAAGACCGTGCCAATAGAAGTCGAGGTGGTTGATGCGCCCATCGACTACAAACTTTTATTGGGTCGGAATTGGATCTATGCTATGAGAGCGATCATGTCCTTTATTTTTAGAGTTATACGCTTTCCCCATGAAGGTAATATTGTGACTATCGATCAGTTATATTTCACTAGTTCTAGTCCCGCATCATCACCAGGAACTGTAGTTCCTCAGATTGAAAATTATCAGCCGACAACTGGGAATAATGGTGTAGGATTGTATTCCTCTTTGATGGGATCTTTCGACTTTGTTGCACCAATCTACTTTATAGGAACCGTCTCTGATAGTGCTTCGTCCTCAATGAATAATGTACCATTCTGGAAATTGTATTTTAGTGATCCATGGAATCTACCTTCCATGAGTTCCCCGTTTGGAGATGTTTAACACATCGGGATGGCTATTCCCTTGTCTATAGTCGAGCTCGCTTATTGTGATATTCAATAAGCCACTGTAGAGATGGATCTCTCCTCTTCACGGATAGAAGAAGAAGATCCCGTTATGTTTCCCTCGTGGGAAGTTGAATCATCTTGCTCACATGATTTCCTTGATGGTACTTTTCCTTTGGATGAAGCTATTATCGAGGCCATGTACGGTAGTGATAAGCCTTGGGAAGATGTCCATCACTGATCTTATTTCCTTCCCAACCTTGACCTTATTGAGCAGGAGGAGTTTCGATCGAATCTTGCAGAGAAAGTTGGTCACCCTGTGGGTCCTTTGGTTTTGCATGGTATTTACACAGAGGGGAATATGGATAATATTTACCCTACCATTCTGATCAACATTTCTCCCAGCCCCGAAAATATTGAAAATGTATACATCGGTGCTGATTGTTCCCTCGAGTAGATCCACATTTACACCGAGTTATTCAAAGAATTTTGGGATGTGCTCGCCTGGTCATATGAGGAGATTCCATGTATTGAACCTAGTATTGTCGAGCATAAGATTAAGACTCACCCAAATGTTAATCCTGTTCAAAAACGTCTTAGTGCTGTGAATCCTAGGAAGGCAGCCTCTATTAAGGAAGAAGTAGAGAAACTACTCAAAGCTGGTTTCATCTACCTGTTTCCCCTTACTGTATGGGTATCTAACCCCGTTCCTGTGGATAAGAAGCAGTGAACCATCTGAGTGAGTACTGATTTTCGAGATATGAATAAGGCATTTCCTAAAGATAACTTTTCGACTCCATTAATAAACCAAATCTTGGATGCATGAGCGTTAAGTGAAGTGTTTTCATTTATGGATGGTTTTTCAGGCTACAATAAGGTCCAAATTAAACCCGAGGATCAACATACAACCACATTTATATGTCCTTGGGGTACCTTTGCATACAGGAAAATTCCCTTCGGCCTTAAAAAAGTCAGAGTTACTTTTCAGCGGGCCATGACCTATGATTTTCATGACCTTAAGTGCATAGTGGAGGCTTTTTTGCACGACCTCGCTGGTCACTCTCATAAGAGAGTGGACCACCCAAGTCACCTCCACCTTATTTTCAAGGGATGCCGGTGTTATAAGATTTGTTTGAACCCGAACAAGTGCATCTTGTCATGAAAACCGGCTTCCTTTTAGGGTTTGTAGTCTCAAAAGAGGGTATTAGAGTCGATCCTTTAAAGGTTGAGGAAATACTTCGATTCCCTCCCTCACTTAATTTGATTCAACTTCAAAGCCTCCAAGGGAGAGCCACTTTCTTACGCCATTTTATCATGAACTATGCCAATCTCAGTAAGGGTTTTACGTGATTGTTGAAGAAGGACACTCATTTTGTCTAGGATGAGCGATCCCAATAGTATTTCGATGCTTTGAAGAAAGCCTTGGTATCGGCCGCTCTTCTTAGTGCACCCGACTTTGCAAGAGATTTATTGCTTTATGTGTCCGCATCTCAAGAGACAATTGGTATGGTCTTAGTTCAGGTGGATGATGTGCTTCAAGAGCATGTTGTATATTATCTTGGTAGAAACCTAGTAGACGTTGAACTGAGATATTCTCACGTTGAGAAATTGGCCCTTGTGACTGTTCATGCAGTCCAACGATTACGACATTATATTTTGTTTAGGAAAACCACAGTTATAATGCATGTCAATCTGTTTTAGTTCGTGCTCTCACGTCATTTAATTGGGGGGGAATATAATAAATGGATTGTCATCCTTTAGGAGTTTGATCTTGATTTTGCTTCGGCAAATTCGGTGAAATCCTTGGTTTTCGGAGAGCTTATGTCGGATTTTTTGAGACTTGATGAGGAAGCAGTCCAGGAAGACTCATTTGTGGATGAACATTTATTTCTTATCTCGTCAATGAACCCTTGGTATGGAGACATCATTGTATATCTCCAAACTCTGAAGTTCCCTTCGCATTATTCGTGATAGGAGTGACAACGTGTGAGACATCACGCCAAAGATTATGTCATCGTTGGTGAAAATTTGTATCACCAAGGAAAAGACTCTATCCTATGTTGTTTCTTAACTCATGAAGAGGAGGAGCTAGTTCTTAATGACTGCTAGACTGGGGCTTGTGGTGGTGACTTATCTGGGCTTGTGACAACCCAATGTATCTTGCGAGCAGGTTACTTCTGGCCCATGATATTTTTTTGATTGTGTTTGTGCCATGAAGAGATGTCACCCTTTCCAGGTGTTCTCTCAAAATGTACACTCGCATCCTTCCCCCCTTCATCCGGTCGTCACTGTGGGTCCCTTCACAAAGTGGGGGGTTCATTTCATGGATTGGAACCCAGCTTCGGATGGGGGGCATCATCATCTTATCATGGCCGTTGATTACTTCACCAAATGGGCTGAGGCCATGCCGACCATTAAAGCGGATGGTGCAACTACATCCCACTTCCTATTCAATCAAATTATAGCTCGATTCGGTATCCCAAAGGAGATTGTCACTGACCATGGCAGTCACTTTCAAAAAAATATGATGGCAGAATTATCACTTAAGCTTGGGTTTTGACAAGGTCATTCATCTTCATACTATCCCCGAGCGAATGGCCAGGTTGAGGCAGTTAAAAAGTCCGTTAAGGCCATTCTTCAAAGGACCATTCGTCAAAGCAAGAGAAATTGGCATATCATGTTATATTGTGCTTTGTGGGATTATCGAACCACACTAAAGACTTCAACCAGTTTCTCACCATTTCAGTTAATTCATGGTGTGGAGTCCATCTTACCGATTGAATGCGAAATCCCTTCGTTGAAGCTAGCTATAGAGCTCCTACATGATACATCAGATGTTGAGCAACGTTTGATCCACCAAGAGCAGCTTGATGAACAACATCGAGATGTCATCGTGGCTATAGATGCCAACAAACATTGTGTCAAGGCTCAGTATGATAGGTCTGTCTGTCCCCGGAAATATGCTGAAGGTGACTTGGTCCTTTTTTATGACCAAGCTAAGGAAACCCTAGGGTCAGGCAAGTTTAACCCCATGTGGAACGGTCCTTACGTTGTGAGGTGTGTCCTTGAGAAAGGAGCCTACGAGTTAGAGGATTATGAGGGGAACACCTTGAAGGAGCCTAGAAATGGGCTCTACCTCAAGGGGTATTATGCTGGAGCTTCTAGCTCGAGCTGATACTTTTGTGTACTATTGTATAGCTATTTCTATACATAGTTTAGCTTTATTTTGATTTTTTGAGTCTATTGATTCGCTTCCATTTGGTTGACAGATGTCAGCGGAATCTCCAGTGTTCTAGGGATTCACGGATGGGGCTAGCCGTCACACTTGGAGACTAGCTTCTGCTGCGTGGGTTATTTACTCGCCTGACCATCAGATTGGGTCTTCAGGAGGTGCTTGTCTCAGTCCTACATCCAACAATGTGGCTGAGTATAGTGTTGTTATCGAGTTACTTTGCGATTCCATTTTGCATGGTATCCAGTCTTTAGAATTCCGCCTGGATTCACAACATGTTGTGTCTTAGTTGAATGGCCAGTACCACGTGAGGGATCCTACATTACTAAGGAAGTTCTTAAGGGTAAGACTCTTGGAGTGTCAATTTGTTTTAATTACATACATTCATGTTTTGAGATGTTTTAATCATGTAACTAATGCATATGCTAATTATGTCCTAGATTGGCATTTGTCACATCAATAAAAGAAGCACACAAATAACATTCATTCATACATTTGTACATACATAATAGTAGAGCCGGAAAATCATAGTTTTTTCATTATCAAAATAATATGTCCAAAATGTGGTGTCATAGTACAAAGTTGGAGCTCGTAGCTCTCAAATATACATATCCGATACAAAAATGAGACCCCATGGAATCTAAGCCCTGTGGGGAGCTCTAGCCTCCTGGGATGGATGAGTCTGCATGTAGTAGTGTACGGCATTGTCTATACGCTGGAGCAGCCACACCCATGTTCCTGGTACCCGAACCACGTGTCTCTGCATATGAGGAGACGCTCTACCTCGATCACCGGTACCCGGGTAGTCATATGAGTCAGGTTGACCCACACAGTCTCCAATGTGTGCTCTGTCATTGCACTTACTACCTCCCCTTCCCTGCCTCTATGGCGGTGTCCTAGGAAACCTTGAGGTCTTTGTGGACCGAAATTTGCGAGCAAACAGTCATACATCAATATATGATACCACGCCAAATTTTTTTTTGCTTTCACTTAAATAAAAAATCCAAAAAAAATAAATATTCAAAACTTAAAAAGAGTAGTCTTACCAATGTCTCCATACGCGGCCCCTGGTGGTAGTGGATCTCCCCTCTGAAGTCTATCCTCTCATAGTGATAGTCGTCTATGGTGATCACCTGTCGCTGCGACCAATGGAAAAGATCATTAGTGTATGGGGAGGCCTGCCGGCCACCCCCGTGCCGTGTCGAGAATTTTACACGCAGAGGAGTAACAGGGTTCCGCCATTTTTGTTATGTTAGGTTTCATGCTTAGTTTGGTTATTAAGATGATTGTAGATCTCGGATCCTAACTTCACCTTTTAAGAATACATGGACCGGTCGAATGGATTAAAAGGCTCTCTGCTAAACTCAACTATTTACAGTGGTAAGTTTTTAGTGGAGCATTTTGGTTGTTCATTTTTATTTATGATTCAAATGTTCATCATTTTAATAATGGTTCACCTGTCTTGGTAGGGTTCTCTTTGCGTTGTTTCCTATTTCTCCCTGGTCTTGACCTGGCGACTATGGTGGTTGGAAGACCCCGGTAAGCCTCGGGCCTTCACCATGATGCCTCTGTCAACTCTTAGTTTACATTATTACCAACGTTGGTCTTTGTTGTAAGCCCTTTGGCACTTTTCTTATGGTAACGAAGCTTGTAAGGTTCCCTAGGTTCACACCTAGAGTTGGGATTTTTGACCAACTTCTTGATAACGAAAAGAGCACTCTCTGCTCCGACTGTTATAAAAATGTTCTGTATTAATATGACTTCATTTTTTTTGTAAAATGTTTAATGTATGGAAAGATTCAGGCTTAAACCCTACTGTGGCGAACTTGTCATAAATTTCTTTTTATTTAAATGTTACAATTGTTATTAAGTTCGTGCGCAATGATATAATGGCATTTGAAAGGATTCAATACCTGGACAAAAGGTATCAACAGGTTTATATAATGTTAACAAAGGTGACCTAGTGGTCAACCTTTACGGTTTCTTGAACCCACAACCTATCACAGGTTTTAAATGTTTAATACTCTTGTTTTGATTTGTAACTAAAGGGATTAGATCCCGTATTACTCCTGTTTGTAATATTAGGGTTGTATTTAACAATTTGTAGTTTATTTGATTTACAATAATGTAACTAGGGTTGAATAACCTTGTCACATGTAAATACAGAACTGTTTATAGAATGAATAAAGGTATGATTATAACTAAAGGTGAGCTCTTATGAGTCTCGAACCTTTGACTATCATTTTGGTTGTTTGTTATTTACATTCTATTCTTATATGAAAACGAAGGAAGCTTGTTCCACAGTATTTCGACTATTACTAAATATTGTTATTTACTTGAATGATGTTGTTTCTAGAATACGCTTGAGTATAATAACTCGGTTTGTGAACAAGGTTTTATATTTGGCATTCAGCCTGTAATGGTGAATATTTGTTGTTTTTTTTTTAAATAAAATATTTTGTTTATAAAATGACATCTCAGCGTGGCCCCAAGTCTCTGTATGCTCAGCATAGGTTATCTGAGATAACCCTCACTGAGATATTTAGCAGTTATATTCTTTGGATTAATGTTGTTTAGGGATTCGGTTAGTTATTCTGTAAGTATGTTTAAATGTTTGTGAATTAATTTGGGACTTAAATGCTGAACTCTAGACTGTATTGGATTATATTGATACTTATGAACAGTGATTGAGTTTATTCCACTTATGTTCGTAACTTTATAATGTTTTCTTGTAGTGTATGAATAATGATTTATGATGAAGTACAGATTTATTCTATTGATAAATCTTTACTAGTAGAGATTGTAAATAGATGTAGTATATATACTTAGTTTGTTTCTAAAAATATAGGTATCCTATTTTTATGATGATTAATAATTATATAAGCTATTTCTATGAATAAATGTTAACACAATTTGTAATTACATATCTAGGGTTTATATTTGTATCTCTATGTATAAACCTATGATGATCTTAAATAAGGACTCTACTACTTGTTTTTCGATTCTAACTTTTTATGATTAAACAATATATATATACTAATTAGAACAGAAAGTAGTAATGAATTCTATATCTGATATATTCTACAGAATATTCTTTTGCTTAAAATCTTCATATCATTTCTAATCTGCGTTAATTAAACATCTTCTTGTACTAGAGTACATCACCTATGGTGAAAGGAAAAATACAGGAATAAATTTATGTTCATCTATTCTATATTTTCCAATCTTTATTCATCCATTCATTGTATAGAAATAATCTGTTAGTTCAGTAATTTATCATTTCTAACAACTAAACTAGCAACTAGGATACATTTGAAAAACTATGATAATATATAAATACAGTTTTCAGAATAGATCAACGGTTTAGTAAATAAAACAAAAAAAAAGTAGAACGTGATAACTGATAGGGTGGAAAAACACCCAAAGAGGACCGTTCCTCCCAACCTTCTCCAGAAAGTAGCCAAGATCACTTGCTTTTGGACCCCCAATACTGTTCACTGAACCACCAGGACGAAGATACTATGTAGAAGCAAGACACTCTATTTGTACTTTAGCAATCAAGAAGACTTGCATACAAACTCTCTTTGTACTTCAGCAATCATGGAGGCTTGCATACAATTCACTCATATGTACTTCAAAAATCATGAGGACTTGCATGCATATCACTCTTATGTACTTCAACAATCATGTAGACTTGCATACATAGAACTCTGCAATTCAGCATTAAGACAGTCTTACTCTGCAACTCATTACCTAGCTTCCCCTCATCAAATCTCTTGTGTGCTCAGTTCTAACAACACAAGGAAAAAGTTGTGAGCGTATGCTCAATTCGATGGCTATAAAATATTGCCTATGTATTTTGGGTTAGTTTCACATTTAATTAGCCACCTGCTCAGTTCCACCATCCTTGGGGAACATGACCACATTTTTAGGGAAGTTGCCCACTGGAACAACTAGTAAGTGAGTGCATATGCTGCCACTTGTCAATTGCCTTCTACACCAGTTTCATTCCTCCTAGTGGGTCAATGAACACTCTTTCAACAATCTATTTGGGTGAGTGTCTCCTATTTTAATTTATTAAATAATAATATTATTCATTTACAGTCATCCTTGACCATCCTTGGTCATTAATATAAAACTTTACAATAAAAGTTAAAGTAATGTTTTTCCACAAACAAAAAATGTTTCAAGTATTAGGTAGGTTACACTCACCAAACAACAAAAATACACTTCTTATGCTCAAATGTGTGTCTACATGAACTTATCCCATGAGATCCCGGAAGCAATCAATATCTCGTGGGACGTTGAGGACCGGATCCAACCGCTTGATTATGAGAATGTCCCGTTTCGGTGTCGACATTGCCATGTTCATGGCCACTTCAATAGAATTTTCCCTCTGAATGTTGAATTTCCTACCCCCAAAGCTACTCCGGAGGATGGACGGGATAACGAAGCTTTCACACAAGTCAAAAGTAGAAGAAATCATGGTCGCAACATCCATTCAGATCCTCCCATTCGCCGCTCGATTGCAGCCACCAACATGTTCCAAACTCTTCATTCTGCGGAGGAAGACCCATAAATCCTGGAGAAAAATCTCAAAAATGAGACCCACCCTATTGGAACCAAACCTATGGACATCCCTCCAATCTCAAAAATGCCTAATGAACAAACCGTTATCATGGAGGAATATCAATTGGCCGAGGTTGAAGATATGGAATTGGGGGAATTGGATCTGGATGAAATCGAAAAAGAATGCAGTAAAAAAGGGAAGGGCTATGTATCGAGAAGACAACATGAACTTCTTAAGGAGGCCATCCTAAAAATAGGTGCTTCTCCTCAGCTTGGAATAGCTAAGGAACCTCAGAAGAGCACCAAAAGGAAGCAGTCGAAAGAAGTGGAAAAGATAGTAATAAAAACAAACAAACAAAGAATTGTAGAGGTTGGTAGTAAGTTGATAAAATCTGGTCAAGACCCAAAAATTTGGGCGAATTTCTCTGAAGTAAATCAGGTTACCCATATATCCTGGAATATCTGTGGGCTTAATCACCCCTGCAAAATCAAGACCTTGAAAAATAAATGGAGAAAAGAGAATCTGTGGATAAGTTATGCTTGCAGGAAACCAAATGTGGTACCGAAACACTAAGGGAATTTGGGAAAAAAGTATGGAAGGGATGTGAAACAATAAATATTGATGCTCATGGTTTAGCGAGTGGTTTAGATTTCCTTTGGAACCCAGAAGTAGTGACTCTTTCAAAATTTTGGGCTGTGAAAGGGTTACTCATGGCGGATTTCCATATCCATCAAACCTAGACCAAAGGGACTATCACCAATGTTTATGGCACAAACATGTACCCTCAGAAACAAGCCTTTTTGGACTCCCTATCCTGGGTTTCTCGCTTGGTTGATGGCAAGCCATGGATCATAGGGGGTGACTTCAACCTGAACACCTCGCTCGAGGAAAAAAAAGGAGGAAGGTGAAGCTTAGGAACTATAAATGAAGCATTCAAGGATTTCATCATGACCTATAACCTCATCGATATAGAAACTGCTAATGGCTGGTTCACCTGGAACAACAAACGAGGTGGTGATCACCATGTTGTCTCTTGTCTTGACAGATTCCTGGTCTCTGAAGGGATTGTCAATAGCAGTGGGAACCTGCACTCATTAGTTCTCCTATCGGCCGGATCTGTCATTGGCCTGTCATCCTTCAATGGGAGGGTGTGGGCCCACCGACCAAGCGACGTTTTGGCTTTCAACAATTCCGGTTGGAACACAAAGACTTCAAGTCTCTTGTCTCCCAATGGTGGAAGCACTCCCCAACATTTGATGGTACAAGGATGTACCAATTCCAACACAAATTAAACAACCTTAAAGCTAAGATTCGTACTTGGAATAGAGAAGAATTTGGAAACATTTCCGAGGAAAAAAAATCCCTGATTGAGTAGTTGGAGGAAATCCAATGGAAAGGCATGGTGACAAGATATGATGCTGAGCTAAGAAAATTTGAAGAATCCACCATTCAAAAAATTCATGCTCGTGAACGGCAGGAAGAGATATACCGGCAACAAAAATCTAGAAACCAATGGCTTAAGGAAGGTGAACGTAATACCAAATTCTTCCACCAATTGGTTATCCAGAATAGACAATGAACATAATCCACCATCTAAATACTGTAGAATGCTCCTATATTGAAGAGAGGAGGAATATGGAAGAAGAACTGGTGGACTACTTTGGAACCATCATGAAGGAGGACATGGCCAATTGATCTTCAGACATTGCTAAAATCACCCAAAATATCCCCTCTTGTTACTACTAATCAGAAAACTCTCTTAAATAAACCAATTGAGTTGATGGAAGTTGAGGAGGAGGCGAACCAATTGGCTGGTGGAAAATCTCATGGCCCCGATGGCTTTACAACCAACTTCTTCCACCACTTTTGGGACCTGATAAAGAATGAAGTCTGGATGATTGTGGAATATTCGAGAAGAGCCAGAAGGGTTCTGAAAGCTTTCAATGCGACCTTCCTCACTCTCATTACAAAAATCGATGGGCCGACTCTCCAGATAAGTTCTGCCCCATTGCTATGTGTAATGTTATCTACAGGATCATCACCAAGGTAATGGCGAATATATTGAAACCAATTCTCCCCAGTCTGATTTCTATGGAACAATAAGGTTTTGTGGAAGGAAGACAAATCCTGGATGGGGTGATTCTGGTTCATGAGGTAATCCACTCATTAAAAATCACCACGAAGACAAGCATACTTCTAGAGTTAGATATTTCAAAAGCTTATGACAAATTAAGCTGGTAGTTCCTGCGAGAAATGTTAAAAGCCTTTGGTTTCTTCCAAGAGTGGATAGAATCGATAATGAATCTCACTTCCTCCTCCTTCTTTTCCATTCTCCTCAATGGGACCCCAACGAGGACCTTCATCCCCTCTAGAGGTATAAGGAAAGGGGATCCTCTCTCTCCTTTTCTTTTTATCCTAATGGCGGAAGGGCTGGGAAGATCGATCAAAGCCAAAAATCAGCAAGGAGAGATCAAGGGGATGATTCTCAATCTTGGGGCTGATGTGTAGACCCACCAGCAGTTTGTCGATGACACAATGTTAATGGAACGCCCCTCGGTCCAAGAAGCAAATGCCCTAAAGAAAACTCTTTCTACCTTTTCCAAAGCTTCAAGTCTAGAAGTCAACAGAGAGAAATCCCAAATATTCTTCTTCAACAGTTCGAAGATTACCCAAAGAAATATTAACCGCATCCTGGGCTTCCAGGGGAGCTCCCTTCCTTCCAAATATCTCGATGCACCTCTTGCTGCTGGTGTTATTAATAAATTTTCTTGGGAGGACCTTCTGGATCGCATCAAATGAAGACTCTCAAAATTGACTATGAGACCTCTTAATCTTTCTCGCAGATTCACCTTAATAAAATTTGTGATCCAAGCTATGCCTATTTATCTCTTTTCAGCGATGGTCGCTCCAAAATATGTTATCAAGGAATTCATAACTATTCAACGAAACTTCCTATAGGGAGGAAAGGAAAACAAACTCAAGTTGGCCTTAATAAGTTGAGACAAGATTTTCCAAACCAAATCCAATGGTGGGCTCGGTCTGAGAGACCCAGAAAAAAATAACAAAGTTCTGGCAACCAAAATTTGGTGGAACTAGGTCTCTTTTACCTCTGAACCTTGGGAAAAGTTGTGGCACATGAAATATGCTCCAAATTACTTGAAGCGTGACCTTGTTCGCTTCAACGAGGAAAAACCAGGATCCTTCATTTGGCAGACTTCCTACTATAGCCGGAGTATTGTTCAAGACCATTACTTTTGGGAGGTAAGGGATGGGGAATCCGCCAACGTTTGGGAGGACAGGTGGCAACAACTTCCAAAATTAGCCAGTTTGGACAATATGGAGGTCTATCATGCCAACTGCGAAGTTGCAGGGTTGATCAAGATAAACCAATACTGGAGAATTAACCACAACACCAGTGAGTATAAGGAATGACAACACCAGGACTAGTGGGATCAATGAGTTTCGGAGGAAGATTGGATGCGGATCCACGACAATATTCAGGGAAGATGCTTAAAATATCAGACTGGGTCAAACAAAATCTGTTGGGGTTACTCCACCCGAGGTATCTTTCATTCCAAAGAATCCTATGACCGCTGGACCACAAAGGGATGAAACTTGGACAAAGCTATGGAAAACAAACCCCTGGCCACAGGTAGCCACTTTTATATGGTTGGTAACTCATAGAAGAATTTTGACAGGGGAAAATATCATGAAATGTGGTATAATCGTCCCATCACAGTGCATCATTTGGCTCCAAAATGAGGAAACTTTAGATCACCTTCTTGATTCTAGCCCCGTTTCCTCCTCCTTCTGGGATAAAGGAGCAAAAAATTTCATAATATCCAATAGTCACAGAGGCATTCCTTCTCTGACTATTAAGGACTGGGATCCTCTCACATTCTCGAACCCCATTGTCAATTCCATTTGGACCTCCTTCCTAGGATTCATGATGTGGGAAATATGGAAGGAGCGTAACAAACGTATTTTTCAAGATCGTTGCTCACCCCAGGATCAAGTCTGGGCTAAGATTGAGAGATCCATTTAGGAAACCACCCATGTTACTCTTTGGGATGATAAATATTGGGATGTCAATGAGATGGAATGAAGAATTCTCATAGCTTGGGGAATCAACAAATCTACTCAAGGATGCCACAGAAAGGAAGCTAGGAATATGTCCCTGAAAATCCATGATAACTGAATGCCCCCCCAGCCTGGATCCTTCAAATTAAACTTTGATGGAGCTTCGAAGGGTAATCCGGGCTCGACTGGTTTTAGTGGTGTCATTCACAATTTGAATGGAGAAATATTGAAGGTGTACATGGGAAGTATAGGTGAGGACAACAACAATGCGGCTGAAATGGAGGGCCTCCTTGCTGGCCTCCAGCTGGTTATCCAATTAAAGATTGAACCAATCACCATTGAAGGGGACTCCCATCTCATTATCGTGATGGCTCAAAGCCTTCAAAATGGTAAAAATCCTACCACAGTTATGGACAGTTGGAGGCTTGCTCACAGAATGGAGAAACTAGCTATGCTAATCAACAACTCTCATGCATGGTCTTTTAGCCACATTCGTAGAAACAAAAACAAGGTGGCGAACTTCCTGGCTAACATTGGAGTGGATGAGGATCTACGTACCTATGCTAGAACCCTCAATGCCTTCATGGATTTTGAGTGGTCCCATCCTTGTGCACAAGTGGAAGATGAAGACACACCCGTGAGGCCTAGCGGGAGGAGAGACATAGGGCTTACCATCAATTCCCATAGCAGGCCACCGACGAAGCACCTTGATGACAAATCGCAGGGGCATAATTTCCCTTGCACGAAAAATGAGAATATGAGCCATTTAAATCCCCGTGGTAATGAACTTGTAAGGCGTGTTGTGAACCATTATGCCCAGAGCATATGACCGATATTGGGTTCTGAAGATGAACTCAACATCCCCTTGGCTTGCATCAGGTCAAGGACAAAAAGGAATCATGAGAAGTGATGCTCCAAAGGACACCATTATCATGACATTTACAGGAGAAATGATGACAATTGCTATAAGAGACAGGGAGAATTTCATGTTGTTAAGCCTATGATCTGTTCTTTTCTTTTCCATTAGAATTGGGTTAGGAAACCATAGTAGTGAGCTTTTGGAAAGTATGGTGAGTGAGCCTATCCATTATAGGATGGATTCGAGGAAACATAAGGAGAAAAAATCCCGCCAAGACACAAGAACGGGCAAGGCCCTTGTAAGGAGGGAACATAAGAAAGCCCTCACTGCTATGTATTTTTTCTGAGACCACATCCCCGATTTAATGAAGGAATAGTTAGAAAGAGTTGAGAAAGAGCTGTGGGCTCGGGTTAAAACCATGACTGGAAGCGATTTGAGTGAGGAATTTGGAGAGTGGGTCATGGACCCTGGTAATATGGCGGGCCACCTCTCGACTTATGACATAATGATGGCCTCTTTTTGGGTAACAAAAGGTCTCCTAGCGTATGTACTCATGGAGAGGGAGAACAAAGCTGCTAGAGAAACAAAACCGGTTCATGCCTAGAAAGCTCACTATCAGGACTGCTCTCTCAAGCACTGCAAGATTGATCTCATAACTGCCAAAATGGGAATTATTCCTACGCATACTCCGGGGAAGTCTAGGGGAAGTGACGAAAGGTGTGTTCATTCTCTATATGAGGATGCGGCCCCTAGCTCAACCCATGCTCGCTGCCCCATCCACAATTCGGCTCGAAAGGCACCCTCGTCCTTCTATGACACCCCTTAGGGAAGTTCTCGATTTTTTGTTTCGGTAGCAATGTTATATGTAATTTGCAGTCTAGTCTCCTTTTATGCTCTCTTCTGTATTTTGGCTCTGTTCTCCATGACATTGTATAAGATACGAAACTCTACGGTTGGGTCTTTTAACAGGTAGCAGTCTAGTGTTAAGCTGGGTTTGTATGGGTATTATGCTGAAGCTGTGTAATATTTGTTTTTCTGTCTGGGTGGGTGAAATCAGATCTCATGTTCAGAGTTACATTTTTAAAACAATAATAAAAAAATAACAAGTTCATAAATTACATCATCATATCAATCGCAAATATAATTAGCTGAAGTTCACAAAATTGCCAAGTCTGTCTTCAATATATTCTGAAGGACTGCTCTTTTATCAAGCGACCTGCATTTTAAATACAAACCTTCACGATACCATCTACTAATAATAGCCCCGATTTCGAGAGTGCATCTTCCCGTTGATTGAAAGATCTAGCAATGTGAAAAAACCGAGTCGATTGGAAACCTAGAAGAAGTTGTCCGGTCTGCGCCATCCAATGTTGGAGAATAGAGACCTGCAATAGCCTATTACAACTAATCCGGTCAATAATGAGAGAGTAATCGCCACATACCTATATATTATCCACGAGACAAGTGTTGGAAAAGTATAATAATCCCCATAAAGCGACAATTCTTCTCTAGTGTTGCTTCCATTACCACAAGCCATAACAACCTCAATGTGATGGTCAATGTCCATAATCAACAATATACCTGCACCACAATTGCCTAGCTGCTCCACTCCAACAAAATATCCCATTGTCGACTGTGTAGACAACACTGGCAGGTTCTTCAGTAATGACCGCAGATAGACAAGTTTCTGAACAGGTCCATTTGTTAAATAGAAAATGGACTCGAAGACGTATGATAGGTCAAATATACCACCATCAAATAAGCGATGATTTTGATATCGCCACACCCCCCATATAAAATTAATGGGGAAGGATGATCACTTTTATTTCATGAACCAATGAGATAAGCAGGAATCCAACGAATCACCATACCAGTGGCCAGAGATATGTAACTGATACATGACCTTCTCCCAAATCTAAGCAGTTCTGGGGCAATTTATAAATAGATGGTCCACAGTCTTCGCAACACCCAAGCATAAAGGATAGCACGAAGGTCCCATCCCACCTTGATTCAAATAATCCTCCCCTGTAAGTATCTGATTGGATAGTGCCAGCCAGGTGAAACAAAGCATTTTCATTGGAGCCTGCCAAGTCCATAATCATCGATACCACCACCATTGTAGATAGTTCTGATGCATGCACTCAATAGCCCCGTAGGCCAATGCAGTAATAACAGATCACATCGAAGTATTCCACGTCCACCCAATCCTGTAAGAGGAATCCTGTAATGTTATGCACAGATGTCTTAGAGCCGAAGTATAGTAATCCCATTCCATCGATCCTGGTAAATTAGACCATAATGACGCTAATGAGAGCCAATAATCAGACAAATCCACAGAGCCAGAATTCCTAATGTGGTTTAAGAATAAAAAGCCTTTAGAATGAATATTTTGTAGAATGTCCGAGGATAATCAGCAGTATTCTTCCATTCTCGCAATTGGGTCTGTACCAATCCTAATCTGAAAACCATCTCCCACACTCCATGTGCTAACCAACGGTTCAAAATCGGGAATGTCTCCACCAAACCGCTGCAAATATTAGAGGCAAAAGGGGATTTTTTCTAAACTTTCCTTATCCCTTCCGGGATTGTAAGAAGTCTCATATAATATATCCCTGATAATATGTCCCCATAATCCCGAATGTGTAAGGCTCCTCCATAAGCTACTTAGATGGAGAGCAGTATGTACCCAAAAGAGATTCATGATACCCCAGTCACCCGCTGATTTTGGACGGGATATAGTACCCCAAGCCACCAAATGAATATTGATTTTGTCTCGCGAAGAAGATGAGAGAAAATTAAAAAATAATCACCTAATCTGCACAAGAATAGTCATCGACGCCTTTGCCAATGTCAACCAGTATATGGGCATACTGTTAAGGATCGAGTTCAAAGGGGTAATACGACCCCCCAAAGACAGTTGTCTGAAAATCCAACAACTAATCCTCTTTTCCACCAACCGAACCAACCATTGCCAATCACAGATCCTGTAGTTGTTTGGTTTAAGCTCATATCCTAAGTAGGCCATTCTAGCATCCAAGTACTGTAATTTGTAAGGGTGCATAGATTGAATCTGAGAGAAAATGGATTCCTTCAGTAAAACATGGTAAAGTGCAGATTTGGCGCACTAATCTCCATACCCGAAGTAGAAAAAAAAAGATTCAAGTATCTTCTTCAAGCATAACCATTCCACCAAGTCCCCAATACCAAACAATAAAACACCATCTACAAAAAGGGAGGTGAGTAATATAATGAGTAGAGGATACTTTGATACTAGTGATTTTACGTTCCGACTTGGCTTGATCGATTAGCTTGCTAAGACCCTCAATCACTGGGTGAAATAGTAATGGGAATAGAGGACAGCCCTGTTGTAATCGACAAGAACTTTTAAAAATTTTGTGGGGATACCATTGACAAGTACCGCGAAATTAGTCGAGGTAATACACCCCATAATCTACTGAGTATTAACAAATCCTAGACCAACATTCAGTAACAAAAGGCTGAGGAAAGACCAATCAACTTTGTCGTATGCTTTGATCAGATCATGTTTTAACACCATAGCAAGTCTACGATGAAATTTTGTAGTGTATGGTCTCCTGTGCCATTCCAATAGCATCGAATATCTGTTGATGATGTAGAAAGTTGAATTGTTCCTTAGATATGCCCTTAGATAACCCATCCTTCAATCGGTCAGCAAAAATCTTGGAGATGATCTTATATAATAGGTTACACAATGAGATAGGGCGGAAATCCTGGAAATTATCCGAATTGGACACCTTAGGAATTAATGCTAAAAATGTAGCATTGATACCCTAGGGACCTACCCTGTAATGCAAGCATCATCCACCATTTGAGCAAGTAAGGGTCCAAGCAGATAAAAAAGTGCAAATAAAACTCAACCGACCAACCATCCAACCCAAGAATTTTGTCCTTGGCCATCATCTGCTTAAGAACACCTTAAAATTCCGAAATGGTGACAGTTCTGCCAATCACGGCATTTTCCTCCATCAAAAAAAGTCTCGACATACATTGAAGAACGTTAACTTGTGCCTCCAAGTTGGAATCAGTCTGTTTCTTGAAAAGTTCCCCAAAATAAGTCACCACAGCCCCTTCAATCGCAGACTGCGTAGAAACCTTAACGCCATTTGCATCAGAGATCTCGCATAGATCTTTGTGGGCCTTCCTTTGGTTAGAAAAAGAGTGAAAGAATTTTGTATTACGATCCCCAATAAGATCCATAATGCTCGACTTTTAAGTCGCTAAATCACCTCTTCATTTTGAAATAAAATAGCTTTATCATGGTTCAATGATTTTATATATTCCATATTATGGGAGTGCATGATGTCAATCATAGGATCTGAATAATGCTTCTCAATAAGACCTTCAATGCGGCAGATATTAACCTTCTGATCAAATTTTTTACGTCTGATCCAAGGTTCCACCACTTGCTTTAATGATCTGAGGAACCCGGGTAGAATAATCATCGTTGGTCCAGTAAAGCTACTAATATAACAATCTTGATGGCTATGCATGAATTATTCAAAGGTAGAATCTTCAGACTACATAGAACAATATTTAAATGGAAATTTTGACATCCTCAAACCATTACCACAACGAAGAACCACATGAAAGTGGTCTGAAATATCCACCAGTTCAATAGATGACACACATCTATCCACAGAGCTGTAAAGATCTTCATTTATAAGGATCTTGTCCAAACGCTTAGCAATAGAATCAACCCCTCTTCTTCCATTTATCCAAGTAGAAGCAAGTGGTTTAGGTTGAACATCTACA
This sequence comes from Larix kaempferi, assembly GCA_027924585.1. NCBI lineage: Eukaryota > Viridiplantae > Streptophyta > Pinopsida > Pinales > Pinaceae > Larix > Larix kaempferi. The sequence goes on from BSBM01000201.1 coordinate 8,114,673, forward strand.
AGGTTATCAAAGATCATCAAACCTGGAAACCAAGTGGCAAGAGGGTCGAATCTCACCCTATCACCGCAAATTTCACTAGTACTCACCAAAAATTTCAGATCACCGGCCAATATTAAGGATTGAATGTCCAGTAACCCACAGTTACTCAAAGCCGCCTAGAAGGCATGTTGATCACAATATGGTCCGTAAAAATTTAACAAATGAAGAGTAGTATCCAACTCTCTACACTTACCAATCAAGAGAATGCCCCCACAAGTTTTATAGGGGCAAAGTTGAAGTACACGCGGGTTCCAGGACGATAATAAGCCACCTGAGAGCCCTAGTGCATCCACAGTACAACACTCCAATCTAGGGAGAAGTCTCCAAACAAATTCCCAAGCTTTCAACCTGAAAACCATTGTTTCCTGAAAAAATAATCATATTAGTTATAAGATGAGCATTTATATAGACAGTGGTGATAAATACTTGTCTATGAGTTTTTTAAGTGTTCTATGGAGCTCAAACAAAAAATAAAAAAAATCTATCATGCTCTAAAAAGTTTAAAGTATCAATAGGGTTTCCAAAATAGAAATTAATCCCCATGGGGTTATGGAAAAGTACAAAGTATCAATAGGGTTTCCAAAATAGACAATTCATCCTTATGGAGGTGTGAAAAAGTTCAAAATAGATCATTCATATACAATATCAATTTATGAAAATATTTGTGCATTTGAAGGGTGATCCCTTTCAAATCATGATCCATTCTAAGGTTATCTTTTGATTTCAGAACTACCTCTAAGCCAATCAATCAACCAACTTGTTGAATTACCTAAAAATATGAGTTGATAATGTTTTCTACAAACGATCTAGTATTTTTTTGGACGATCTAATTATTGTTTGATGAGTGATAAACACATATTCTCCATTGCTAATGAGCTACCTTCTGCAAACCTTTGAGTTACAAAAGGTAGACAATTTATGTATTTCAAGTTTCCAAGATATTTGTAGCAGAGTGTCACCAACAACCAACTCTGATATGTTGTTCATGGCCAATCCCAAACAAAGGATGAATGAGATGGTATTCCCATTACGCATCTTAATTCAGTTTCCCTATGCCATTCCACCTTGGTTTTTCGTTTTGTCCTACGATATGGACACCATGAATTCCATTGCAGTGATCGATGAGTAAGGCATTGTTACTCAAAATATCCTTATGATGATGAATTTCATCGACACTTCAACCACATGAAACCAAAATGTTGAACAATCAACAAAAAGCACTGTATTTCCTGCTACTTGTTTGAAAAAACATCTCTACATTTGTACACATTTTTTTCATTTTTAATTTCTACATCGTCTCTTATATGTTATATGTTACCTATTCGTTTATTTGACCAATTAGTTTATTTGAAAAACATAGAAAAGTTTATTGGCCATTTTTTTCTTTATCATAGATTACATCTTAATAGATATTTTTTTTTGTATCTACATTATACAAATATAATGAGAGTTTTATTAATTCTACTGTAATAACAAATAACAAGTGACAATTGTTTTTGTAAAAAAAATAAAATAATTATTGTGTCAAATTAATTATTTGTGGATTCTTTTTAGATTACTTTCTACAAATAGAATGGAACATTTATCACATGAACATATGTGGTCAATAAAATAATTTAGAAATAAGTTGTTGAATGTAGAGTTTATTATTGTTTTTAAGTGGAAACTATTAAATTTATTTAAAATTAATTTTCTCTATGAATGTTTGAATTGACAATACTTGATGTATTTTCTTGTGTAGATGTTTGAATTCACTTTAAGGAAGAAAAGACAAATTTTGCAATATAATTTTCAAAGCAACTTATTAAAAAAATGAAGAATGTTTGTTTTAAATATTCTTTTCTATTGATTTTCAAAACAATGAAAAGCATACATAAATTGCTTTGTTCAAAATGTTGGAAATATTAAAAAGAATATATGAGTCATTTACTATTATTATTTTTTCAAAGTATTAATGGTTTAATCTTAAATAAAAGAAATAAAAGTATTAATATATTTCTCACCTACTTTCTTAAGTTCTTCAAAGTATTAATAGTTTAAAGTTAAATAAAAGTAAAGCAAGTAGACTGAGGCTTAATGTATTTCATCCAAATTTTGTAACATGCATAAAAGCAAATGTTTGGCATGTAAAATTGACCCTAATATGCCTACATAACTCTCTTACTGAACACCACATTTTTCATTTGTGAAAGATATGATCTAGATAGAAGAAACCTGATCCCGATGTCCATACTTTAGATAGAATGAAATTAATGAGAAAACACCTTACAATTATTTTAATTTATGATTATATATGGCCCAACTAAAGAGATTATAATTTATGGCCTAACTAAAGAGATTGTATAGGATCAACGCAAGAGGATTTCCACCGAGTAAAATGGGATTTTCCCTCGGGAGATAGCTATTGTATATAGTAGCATAGCGAAGAAACAATTTATTGAAACTAGCAATCACAACAATGTATATTAAATCCAGATCCAATGGGTTATCTTTATCTTCTAATTCGGATTCCCAAGAGTGACCATGAAAATAAATGTATACTCATTTGCCTGACCAACCTCAATCCAAACTAAATTGTGTATCGATTCCCTTAGTCATTTTCTTTTCATAGTCATTTTGATTGTGCTACCAGATTTTTTCCTATGCCTTTCTGTTGATCATTACTGGAATGGAAGAGTTTTCAGTTCATCTTAGGATATGTTTACTGGTTCAAATGTTGCTCTGTCGAATATATAAAGGTGATACTTTGTAGTGAGTGGTGCATTGACTTCCTTACTACTTACTGTTCTCAATCATTGGCTTTGATTGTGTTTTACATGGATTTAGTGTTATTTTTTTCTATCTAGTTGGTCTAGCCCAAACCTCTACTATAATTTCCCATTCTAATTGACATGCTAATTTTCTTCAATACCATGAGGAGGTGAGCATCTAGGACAGGGTGGAAATGCGAAGGTGGGTAACAGTTTGGTGAGAATCGGCGGTGGAAGAACACTAGCGGAGGTTATTCGGCCGAATAAGTTCAATTATTCGGCCGAATAATATATTTATTTGGCCGAATAATTAAACTTATTCGGCCGAATAACTTAGTATTTATTCAGCCGAATAACCGTTAACAGGCCACCGTTAGACTTAACAGAGGCCTCGAAATATGTGCATTGTTTTAGCCGGACGGAGGAAACTCACGGCAGTGTGAACAATTGTTCGGCCGAACACTTGTTCGGCCGAACAATTATTCGGCCGAATAATTGTTCGGCCGAACAAGTGTTGGGCCGAACAATTGTTCGGCATAAAAGCTCGGTCGCGGCCCCTCACCTGTCATTTTCTCTGCTTGCGTGGACCCGTGTTGCGCTGATAGGGGCCCTTACACTCTGTCATCTGTCCGCCCTGTCGCTTGTTTGCAAGCCGGTTTGTCGCAGGCGTGTGTTGTTGATCTGCCACCCTGCGCGTAATTTGCTGTTCGTCGTAGCCCGCCCCTTTGCCTATCCTTTGTGAGAAAGTAGCCGTTCTCGTCACCTGCACGTAAGTGAGGTTGCCTCTGTTCTGGGTGTTTGTATTATCGTTTCGGGTGTTGGACGTTCTCGTCACCTGCAGGTTGAACGTTGTTGAGGTGCTGCAGCTGGAAACCGATCGACGCGGTGTTTGCAGAGGTATGAGTTTTCGTTTTTCGATTTTGAAAATGTGTTTTTCTGTTTTAAAGTTGCGTATTGAAGTTGATACTGTTATTGTGGGAAGTCTTATTGAAGCTGATGTTGTTAATGCAGGTCTTTCGATTTGTCTACGACGGCCGTCTCGGGTGTTTCGAATTCGGATTTTGCGCTTTGTTCGGGCAGATTTCAATTTGCCTTCTTTCGTTTTGGTTGCGTTTTGGAGGTATGGAGAATAAATTTTTGTAATTGTCTTCTATTTATATTTCCTGTAATCGTTTTGCTTTAATTATGTGTCTGCTGTGTCAATGGACAGAGTCCATGGACTCTGTCCAACTGGGCAGAGTAAATGGACTCGTCCAACTGGGCATAGTCCATTTACTCTGCTCAGTTGGACAGAGTTCATGGACTCTGTCCAGTTGGGCAGAGTCCATGGACTCTGTCAAGTTCCGCAGAGTCCATGGACTCTGTCCAGTTTCGCAGAGTTGTTGGAGTTTGGACGTAATGAATGTTGAAAATGATGTAAATTTAAATATAAAAGGAATATTGTTAGTGTTAAGTTTTTTCAAATTTTTGTATTTGGCTGTGTTAAAAAAAAAAATTAAAGTAGGACAGTAGTTTTATTTGGAAAGAACATATCCTATTTATATGCAGGCTTGTTTTATTCATTAACTCTGTCAACTTGGAAAGGAGAATATATTTTTGTAATTCTCTTCAATTTATATTTCTTGTAATCGTTTTGATTTAATTATGTGTCGGCTGTGTCAATGGACAGAGTCCATGGACTCTGTCCAGCTGGGCAGAGTCCATGGACTCTGTCCAGTTGGGCAGAGTCCATGGACTCTGTCTAGTTTTGCAGAGTTGTTGGAGTTTGGACGTATTGAATGTTGAAAATGATGTAAATTTAAATATAAAAGGAATATTGTTAGTGTTGAGTTGTTTTTTGAAATTGTTGTATTTTGCTGTGTTTAGAAAAGAAAATTAAAGTAGGACAGTAATTTTATTTGGAAAGAACATATCCTATTTATATGCAGGCTTGTTTTATTCATGAACTCTGTCAACATGTCCAAGTTGGCAGAGTTCATGAACTCTGTCAACATGTCCAAGTTGGCAGAGTTCATGAACTCTGTCAACATGTCCAAGTTGACAGAGTTCATGAACTCTGTCAATGTCCAAGTTGACAGAGTTCATGAACTCTGTCAACATGTCCAAGTTGACAGAGTTAATGAACTCTGTCAATATGTTTAAGTTGACAGAGTTCATGAACTGTGTCTGTTTACAGAGTGCAGAGATCTATATATTACTTATATTACAAACTGTGTGGATAGATAGCTTAGATACAACCAAATTTTAGACAGTTAAACTCTATTTTTGATAAAACAATAATTTAAATGGACTTTAGGTACAATGCAACTATAGACATGAATAGGCTTTAATCTAGATGTACTATAGTAAGTTTTATGTAATTGAACAATAATAGTCAGTCATTTTATAAAATACTAGGTGATATTATGCCACAAAGGTTTTGAGTTTTATTTTAGTAAAGGTGGTGATCTTGGTATTATGTTTTCTGTTGTTTGCAACATGGCAGACTTGGAGAACATAATACCAAGAATCGTTACTGTTATCAGATTGAAATTAAAGATCATTGTTGAACATGGCCAATATGGGAAACATGTCATTTAATTCAATCATAATACTATTAACAGTAATTTTCTTTTTTATTCTATGGAATAATGAGAATATTTGTAGATATAATTTATGTGTAGAGTATTAAAATATTTTGTTCAAATTATTAGTTTAAGAAACTGAAAAGTTTATCGAAAATGGCAAATTTGAGAACATTTCAACTCAAAACACGATACATGAATTGTCAATTTTTATTTTATTTTGTGCAATAATGAAAATATTTTGAAGATGTAATAATGTTTTAGGTATTAAGTTAGGTATTAGGAAGTTAAAATAGAAACATTAACTCTTTTTTTGACATAAAAAAATAAACCCATTAACTATATTGGTTCCATTCATTTTAAACATCAAAAACACTTGGAAAATTGGTACATTAATTCATCATCTAACAATATTAGCTAGACTCTTTCTTAAAACTATTAGATTATAAATTAGGTAAATCTAGGTACTTGTTAAATAACTTAGTCTCTTTACTAGTTAGGTTTTAGAATTCATAGAATTAACATGCAAGATTTGAATATGTAATTAGTTGATATTTGTGTTTAGGTGTAGGCATTATATATTAAATGGAAAGATAGGATTCTTTGAGGCGAAAGCGTAGGAGGTCTTCACAATCTTCTGGGGTGGGTGGTACGAGTGATAATCGGAGGTTGTCAACCTCTCCTCGGGACTCTAATTTATTGTATAGTTCTCATCGACGAGGTGAAAGGGGTACAAATGATTCCCCTGTATCTTCTATGGGAGAACGTCGATCTCGACCCTCTATTGGTATATGAATATCAATCTTTTAACATTTATATGCAAATTGTCTTTTTGTGTGCAAAATTTGTAGTTGTGTTTAAACAAAACTTTATTTTCATTTGAAGCAGAGCATGGTTCGGAAGATGCTCGTAATTCTATAGGGAGGGAGACAGGGCAAGCAAGGGAGACAGATGACGGTGCAGAGCAAGATTCTCAAGAGGCTCACCATTCTACACGAGGTGATGATGGTCGTGCTAGGACGCAATATGTTGAATTAACCGAGGGTTGTACACCCATTACGACATATCCATCTGATCTACCTCGGGAGCTTCCATGGGAAGGTGGTGATCATAAAATGACTCTTGAAAGATGTAGATCCCACTATGAGAAGTTGCAAAATGATTTGTCTACTATGGATCTCCCTCCGGAGAGTAAACAAAGTTTGGAGATTGTTTTGGGATCATTGCAAAACTTCATTCAGGCATATGAGAATCTCGGGCCAACTACAGATGGTTTTGTAGATTTGATGCGAAGACAAAGGGATCAAGTGATGGGTCCAGACAAATGGGATGTTGTGAAAGAAAGAGTGACAAAAGAGCAGGCCAAATCAATGTTTAATTTCAAAGAAGGTTTGAAAAAAGAAATGTTGAAAGTGCAATATTTCAAACATCCTCATCTGGCACATTTACTTTATGATCGGTTTCTTGCAGCCTATGGTCGTTTTCCATGGAACGATGAGGTTTCTCAGTATTTTGCTAGATTTTTTTATGCTGAGTTTTTTTAAAATATGAAGCCAGATTATACTGATGTTCATTCAAAATTTTATGGAGTTGGAAAGGGTCGAATATATGATCGAGAAGGTGCGCATAGAGATCCTGCAACTCTTAGACCTCCACCTCAGATATCTCGTCCACCTAGGTTGGTGGCATTAAAATCAGAGATGGAGCCCACATCTCAACTTGGGACAACAGCAAGGAATTTTGTTGGCGATGGGTTATCGTCAGTATTAGTGGGAGTAGATGTGGGGTTGGTTAGAGAAAGGGCTCGTTCTGCTATTCGTCAAAAGTTTGTTTATAAAACTGATGATGAAATAGATGGAATGAGCATTGAAGATCTCAGGGCATATGCGAAGATTTGTCGTGACTTAGCGGCAAATGTTATATCCAATGACACATCGAGTTTGGGAGAGGTTTGTTGACTACATGATATGATTTGATTTGAAATAAATTTTTTTTTTTTTTGATTTTTTTTTTTTTTGTTACATTATCATAGGTACATTATGTAAATGTTTAAATTGGTTGCAGTTTTCAAGAATGATGAATGAAAATTCTTTCCACATTTCAACTAGCGAAAATCTAGAGAGAGAGGTACATATTTATTATCAACATATTTGTAATTATGTTTGAATTTGATATATATATATATAAATTATTATTTTTTGAATGATAATTTAACTATGCATCTTATTGTTAATTTGACTTATCCATGCAGGTTTCTTTAGATATGAACTTTATAAATGATTTACCATCTATTGTGAGCTAATGTTTTTTAATCTTTTTGTTTTAGTTTTAAGTTAATTGGTATAGTAATTTTTTTGGTTTGCATTGTATGTTTTATTTATTAATACAATTTAAATTTTAGGGTGGAGATATAGGTTCTTTGCTTAATGAAGCAGATATTGGTAGAGAGGTAATTTTATTGACTGCTTTAATTTTGTTTACTGTTTTAATATTTTAATTTTTGTGGATTTAGATTTATGAGATTCATAAATTGATTTTATATATGTCGCAGCTTGGGTCTCTCAAATCTTTTGGAGGCAAAGGAAAAACTCCTTTGGAGGATGGTGGTGGACAAGCATTTGGAGAATTTGATGTAATATTGTTAATATTTGAATTATTTTTTGATATATTAGTTTAATATTTTAATTCTTTGATTATAGTTTAAATAATTTAAATGATATGAACATAATTTTTTTTTACACATGTTGCAGGGAGGGTTGAGTCCAGGGGGAGGCCCGAGTGGAGGATAGCATGGCACAGACATTTTATTTTTATAGTTCATGGTGGACAATTTTTTGTTGTTGATATGCATTTAGATTGGAAACATTTGTTTTGGACATGTTGAGGAGGTTTATTTTTGGACTAGATATACATATATGGATGTACATTGAATTTGCATGTTCATGAGTATTTTTTTGGAGATTATATTACACATGTAAATTTTGAACTTGCATATTTCATTAATCATGGTTTTTAAATGATTTAGTTTATTTTTGCTTATTTGACATATTTGGTGTTAAATCTAGTTTAAAATATGTATTTGCATGTTTGAAAGAATGAATAAATATATGTAAAAATGAATGTTAAGAAACATGACATTCTTGAATATTATTAAGTTTAAGAAATGTTATTTAGGAAGTTTAAAAATGGATAAACATAGGTTTAAAGTTCATAAATGAGGAAGTTTTGATTGAAGTTTAAGAAATGTTATTTAGGAAATTTTTAATAGTGGATGTTCACATATAGGTTTAAAGTTTATAAATGAGGAAGTTTTGATTGTTCGACATAAATGAATGATAAGATTGAGTGTATTAAGAACAAGAATGTTAGGAAGTTTAATAATTTGTTAGAAGTTTTGATAGAAATATGAATCAGGAAGTTTAAAAATGAATGTTGTCTTTGAAAGTTAGGATGTTTAAAAATGTTAGAAGTTTTCATACACAAGGATGAATCAGGAAGTTTAAAAGTGATAACATGTTGAGTTCAAATTTTAGAGATGTTAGGAAGTTGAAGAATGTTTGAAGTTTTGACGAAAATATGGACGAAATATAAAGTTTAAAAATGAAATTTAAGTACTTGAATGTTATCTTCAAGGATGTTATGAAGTTTTAAGGAATGTTAGAAGTTGATAGAAATATGAAAGAAATAGAAAGTTTAGGAATTTGTTATAAAGTTTTAGGGAATGATAGAAATTTTGATAGAAATATTGGATGAAATAGGAAGTTTAGGTTCATGTTATGAAATTTAGAAATGTTAGGAAGATTATGAATGTTAAATATGAGTTTTGATAAAAATATGGATCAATTAGGAAGTTTAAAATGTTAAGAGTATATTCAAATGTTATTTTTAAATGTTAAGAAGTTTATGAATGTTAAAATTTTTGATAGAAATATGGATGAACTAGGAAGTTTAAAAGCGAATATATGAAGTTCAAATTTTGATATAATGGATTTTTAATTGATTTAATTTTTATTTTCAATGTTCAGGTACATTTGAAGTGGCTGAAATCATGGCAAATGGGGGTAACGGTTTTTTGTTTTTTAATCATAAGCGAAGATTACAGGATTGTGAAGTTTGTGTTAAATTAGAACAATGATTTTAAACAACAATTTGATGAATTTTCATTGATTTGTTGTAAATAATCATTGCTCTAATTTAGCATAAGCTTCACAATCCTGGAATTTTTTCTTGTGATTAAAAATCAAATGATCGTTGTCTCCATTTGCCATGATTTCAGTTATGTGAATTTGCATAAGCGATATTTTAAATTAAAGATTTGGGGTGGAGAATTTGGTGACAATTATAGATCTGTTAGATCTTATCATTTAATTGGTCTAATAGACATATGGGTCCACGTGAATAAAGTATTTGAGATATCTATTTAAGACATTTTATACATTCAGATTTTCGTTACCAAATAATTTTATACAAGCGATCATATTTTAAATTAAAGATTCGGGGCGGAGAGTGGCGACAACCACAGATCCATTATCTCATCCCTTAAGTGGTCTAATAGACATATGGGGACCCGAATAAAGTAAATTTCAAACAGAATTAAGTCAAAAATTTTACACATCGAAGTTTTCAATATCAAATAATTTTTGAATTCAAATTTCAGCATACTAGAATACAATTATTCAAACTTTTATATATTATAGTTTTTTTCAAGATTATAAACATAAAAATAAAAAAATATATTGTACACATTTGACAATGACATCGATAGGTGCAATCTAAAGTTAGGAAATGTGGAATGATGAGAATGAATGTTATAAAGTTAGGAAATGTTGAATGATAAGAATGAATGTTATAAAGTTAGGAAATGTCGAATGATGAGAATGAATGTTATAGAAGAATGAATGTCATGGAAGAATGAATGGGAAATGAATGATAAGAATGAATGTTATAAAGTTAGGAAATGTCGAATGATGAGAATGAATGTTATAGAAGAATGAATGTCATGGAAGAATGAATGGGAAAGAATGAATGGATGGGGTTAGGAATGTTTAAATGTTAATATATTTAAAATTTATATAGATGAACAACTTGTTTTAAAAAGTTCATTCAGATCATATTTATGGTGAAGTACATATTAAAGAAACATGTTCGATGGATTAAAAGAATACCAAATTTAATAGGTCTTTTTGTGATTTTTCATTGGCATCAATCAATCAAAAGTAAAAATTCGGGGTGGAGTGGGGATAGCCACATCCGTTATCTCATCCCTTAGTGGTCTAATAGACATATGGGGACCCGAATAAAATACTTTTGAATTTCCAAATTATATTTGAATTCATTTTTAAGCATGTTAAAGTACAACCATTTAAGCTCTTATGTTGTCATTCAAGAAAATATTCGTAAAAACTCAATGAAAAAATATACTGTGCACAACAATTTTGATAATTGGACAAAAAATATATTGCACACAACAATTGACATAGACAAAAATATAGATCAATTCATTTTTGATATGTAGTTAAGAACATCGCAATGTAATGCCATCTTCAACTATCCGTTCATGGTCACATATGGATAGTTTCCATTTTTTGGTTTTTAACTGTTTTTTTGATGGAACTTGTACCAATTTTATTCGAGATGCACATACTAAATGACTATACTGACAACATATAACATCGGGCTCATAATCTTGAAAGTAGACATAATTTTTAGTCATATGCGTATGCTGAAAAAAGTAGCCTTTTAAAATGATGGATTCTCTTTCGTATGTAAATCCGTTGTCGTTGTAGTCCTCCAATAATTTCATTTTTCCTTCAGTGCATCGCATCAAATAATATTTGACATTTTCGTTGTTGTCTACAGGTGCAATCACAGCGAAAACATCTCCTGCGCAAGTTATAATTGGTGTTAGCGTATTTAAATGAATTAAATTGACTATACTTATGGCGATCAACTAGAATGAACAATTAACTTAAAAGTCAAAAACAAGTTTATTACCTTCTCTTACGAGATCTGAAATTCTATCGCCATCAGACGATATTGCTATTTCTTCTGATTCTAATTCTTCTACACTTGCCAGTGGCATTTTTCCTTTTGGATTAATCTCTGTGTGTCTCCAAGCTTTTATGTAGTTGTTTGTTATGTTTTCACAAATTTCTGTAGACTCAACATTTTCAATGCAAATATGACAAAAGCATGATTGCTTTCTACTGTCAAATGCAAACACGTTGTGAAATGATTTTGTTTGAATAGAGTGAAGATCTCTAGTTCCATGTATGGTGCTAGCATCATATGGTATTGATCTATTTATATCTTGGACCCCAACAAGCCAAAAAAACCTACACAATAAAAGATGAATCACTTTCAAAGAACAACTTTTAATGTTAGTGTACACACGTACTTAAATGTTAGTACATACATTTTTTTAAATTTCAAGAAATAATATAAATTAAAAAAATAGTGGACATACCGGCGCACATCTTTTGATTGTTGATTATAATCATGGCTTAGATTTAATTGACACCATTGGACAACCTCTGCAGCTGAATGAAACCGTGCAGAAGAATAGTTCATTTGCCATCTTCGAAGTGCTCTTTTCACGCATGCTCCTGCACCATCATGCTCACCTTTTCCATGCCCAGTTTCAAAACAATTCCAGCGATGTTTAATGTTCAACGCTTTATGAAGTCAACATAACCAAAAAAATGATCGTGAAGATTTAAATTGACCCGCACATCCATCAGACCATATCCAATGCTCATTGAATTTGACTTCGCGTTTTTTCAGTGAGTCATAGAAAATATTTTCTATACAGTGTTGAAAAAAATGTGTATCGTGTGTACAATCATCGCTGATATAGAAGTGATATTCTTTAATCACATCTCGATTGTCACATGTGCTTTCAATGCCATCAACATCTTGCTGAGAATGTCTATATACAACATGGACAAATATCGAAACTTGGTCAGAGTGATAGTATTCACTCTGTATCTCTTTTTGTGCAGCAAATGTATAGTTTTCAGCAAAATCAACCACCGACAAAATTGTTCCGGGTGGAAAAATTTCACGAGACCAATTGAATTGAAGATCTTGCCATCGTGCTCTATGTGAATGCTGGGTGTATTTATAAATTTCGCTTTCAAATTTTTTGAGAAAATCTGTGACGCATATCTTGTCTTCTAGCAAATCAATTCTTTTGGAATGTGAATCACTAGAACTTGTACTATAGTTGATGTATTCGTATCTCCTCCAATCAACATTTACATTTGACAACGATTGATCATTATCGATAGGATATTTATTGTGGAATAGCACCAAATTTCCACAATGATGACAATGTTTTCCATTGACACATTTCTTTGAATAAAATACTTCATCGTGATTTCTCTCACATAAAATTTGAGATATGAATTCACGTATCGTCGACGGAGGTGGTGAATTTGTCCAAAACATTCTACCAAATTCAAGAAACGTGTCATAATATAACTAAAATTGCACATGATAACGGCAACAACATGTATCACGTATAGTTATAGGTCGAACATACCATGGTTTTTGTTGCACAAATGTAGTGATTGATATATTAATTCCACGATGATCTTCCTTGAATTTATTGAACAATTGTACTTGTGTCATGTCCATTATATGTTTTGGTTGGCTTTCATATACATTTCGTGATATTCTTTTGGGTATCACATCTCTTGAATTTGGTGAAACGCGAGCATGTTCCAACCAATATTCTCGTACAATATTTTTAACACCTGCTCCTAATCTATCTTTGTAAGGTTGTCTACAAATAATTGCCCAACAAGCAAGTTCATTATTTTCATCTATTTGCATTCTGAATTTGCTATGTTTGTATAATGTCTTTCTTGATGTTCCAACTGCTTTTGCTAGTTCTATTGTCAAACGCTTTTGTTTAGTACTAGCTGAAAGAATTGCTGTATGAATTGCTTTACGTGCAGCACTGATATCTTTCTTCTTGGATTTTCCAAATTTTTTTATTGCATCACCTATATTTTCCATCACGTTTTGTTTCAATTTCGACTCTTTTGTTGCTTTGTGAATACCCAATAATGATGTAGCACCTTCTAACTTCTTGGACACTAATAAACATCTCAAAATTTGTGCTTGTCCTGCTATTGAGTAATCCTTGAGAACTTCATCATAAATTTTTGTAGCACGATATCGTGCAACATGTATTGGTAGTTTTTCTCCATATTTGTCGCAATCAATGTCTTCTAACATTTCATCATCAATAGTAAAAGTACCTATACATCAAGTTAAATTTAATTTAACATATATCAAAAAATAAAATTCATTATAAAAAAATGAATTTGAAAAATATATGATATATACATACCAGGTCCAATTTCTGGATCTTGAACTTGATCTTCAATATTGATTTCATCGACATTAGCATGTAAATCACTATTTACATCTTCTACAATGTTCTTTTCAACTTCAATTTGTTCTTCTTGTACTCTATTTTCAATTTCCATCTCTTCAACATTATCATGTAAATCTGTATTTATATCTTCAATAGTTCTCTCTTCCGTTTCGGCAACCCTTTGTTTTTTGGCAATATATCTGAGTTTTTGTTTCTCTCTATTATCGTCATCATCACGTTTACGATCAGCTTTTCTTTGACGTTTTCTCTTATTGCCCATGGTTGTTTAATCTATAGATGATAAATTAAAGAATCATGTTACTTTATAGTAAAAATAAATAAATTAAGATTTAAAAACATTTAGGGAATTTATAAAAACATGAACTGAAATTTACTTTACCTTATAAAAATTTTGTAAGAGTCTTTTGAAGAAGATTTCTTTGGAATTAACTTTCCTTTGAAAAAACTCTCTGAACAAAAATCTTCTTTGGAAAATAATAAAAACACCTTGTGCCAAGGAAAAAAATAAAAACACCTTGTAAATAAATCTTTGTTGTAAAAATTATTGCAAAAAAAGTCTTTGAAAAAATATCTATGAAAAAAACCACTAGAAAAAAGTACTTTGAATAAAAACTTATTTATAAATATATTTGGGAAAAAATCATTGTAAAGAAATAACTCTTTGAAAAAAAACCCATTTCAAAGAAATAAGAAGTACAAAATTACCTTGCAAAAAATCCTTTGCAAAATACCTTAGCAACATAACTATTTGAAAAAACTCCTTTCAAATAAATAAGAAGTGCAAAACTACTTTGGAAAAAAATCATTTGCAAAATACCTTAGCAAAACAACTATTTGAAAAAACCTCTTTCAATTAAATAAAAAGTGCAAAGCTACTTTGAAAAAAAACCATCCTTGCAAAGAACCTCCTTGCAAACATGTCTAAGAAAAGAAATATTTTGAAAAAAACTCCTTGTAAATATGCCTTAAAAAAAAACACTTTCAATGTGTCTTTTGGAAAAAAGAAGAAGAAACATACTTTGTAAAAACCTCTTTTTGCAAAAAATGTCTTCTTTGCAAATATACAATAAGAAAAGAAATATTTTGAAAAAACTCCTTGCAAATATGCCTTAGAAAAAAATCACCTTCAATGTGCCTTTGGAAAAAAGAAGAAACATACTTTGTAAAAACCTCATTTTGCAAAAAATGTCTTCTTTGTAAATATGCAATAAGAAAATAAATATTTTGGAAAAACTCCTTGCAAATATGCCTTAGAAAAAAAAACTCCTTCAATGTGCCTTTTGTAAAAAAGAAGAAGAAACATACCTTGTAAAAACCTCTTTTTGCAAAAATTATCTCCTCCTTCCGAAATTAGTTTGACAAAAAAATGCGAAGTTAAAACATGCGAAAATAATGAATTAACTTTAGGTTTATTTATATGAGTATAAAATATATATATATATATATATATATATATATATATATATATATATATATATATATATTTTTTTTTTTTTTTTCCGGCCGACGTGATTTTTTTTCGTTTAGTTATTCAGCCGAATAACCTTCGCCATAATTTACGGCGCCGTTATGGAAAACCGTTATTCGACCGAATAATTATTCGGCCGAATAATTATTTCGGCCGAATAATCTCTGAAACATGAAAGATTCAGATCTCTGCAGAATTTTCAGGTTTCTCCATTTTCGGAAGGAGAAAACCACCTCTTACACAACAAAATGAATGTCGGACTTCATACCAGTAGATTCATCATTGAATCTACTTTACGAGGGTATAAATTTTGTTGTATATAGATAAGAACTGATATTTTTTAAGTTTTATTTTCGTAACATGTGTCGAGTTATGATTCAGCTCTTTAAAAAAACGGCGAAAAGAAAAATCCATAACTTTGAAAATACAACACCAAAAAAATCGAAAAAAATGTGGGACTCTTCATTGATGTGTCTACTTCAAAAGGGTGTTCGTAGATTTTTTGCTTTTATAGCGGATTGAGAGAAAAGGGGTGCAACAAAAAGGTTGTTGAAAATCGACTGAGTTTCCCCATTGATCAAATTTAAAAAAATATAATAATTAGTATAGAGATCCATTGGATGCAAACTTATAGTCAGGCACTAGTACATTGTGTGTAGATTGTCGTAGCATTTTCTGTTTTTGCAAAACACAAGTCTAACAACGATTTTAGTGGTGCAACAAATCATAACTCTTTTGTAGTCTTTTCATTTTATAAGAACACACTGTCAAACATTTGCGAAATCGACATATCAAATCTTAATAAAAAAAATTGAAAAAATTATGAGTAGAAAGCTAACATAATTCTACAAAAGTTTTCTTTTTACGGCAAAGTGAAATTTTAAACAAAAATATCACTTTTGTTCGCCCGAAGTTGAAAAACATGAAAAAACCAGAATTATTTTCTCACGAGACCCCCCAAAATAGACACCCATCTTCATTTTTTCACCCGACAATCTCCTCAATAAGTAACAACACTTAGTTTGTTGCACATGCATCTAACATCTACACATGGAACTTCAACAACTAATTATTCACTATTGTTAATGACTAGGATTCCTTAATTTTGAACCCCACAAATTCAACCACTTCCTTTGCTTTTTATTTTTTCTCTCATGCCCTTCTAGTCGTTCTCTCTCTCACACCCTTCCAGCCCTTGTCTCTTATATTGGGTCTCTGTTTGCACGTCATCAATCTGCATATAGATATGTGACATAAATTTTTAAAATTAGCTATCAATATGGTACTAGGGATTCACATTCGCAATGAAATAAATATGTAAATAATCCATGGAGCACTCTCAAACCTACATAAAAGTTTTGTTTAGCCCCCTAGCTTGTATGCAGATGATTCAAATGATTTTCCCCTCGTTCATGCATTTTGATCGGCCTTTTCCTCTAAGTGGGCCTTGTAGTTGGGTTATAATGTGCCTCTACCCTAACATCGAGGATTTAAAGGATAACGAATCGACTCTCCTCTTTTAAAGATGATATCTAGGTTGTGACATCCAATTGATTTTTCTTTTGTGACAAATAGATATACTATTGTCTATCTCTATTATGATTTTATTTTTCTTGTCTGCATAGGGCTACAATGTATAATCCATCATTTTCTTTTCCCATCTAGTAGAGGTTTTAAGGTACTTAAATGGGTACATTCTTATCAAGTGGGGCTAGTTGGAAGGCATAAGCAAGGAAGGAGGAAAGGGCATTGTGGCACTATGTAGGCTCATAGGATGGAGACACCGGGGCTCTTCCTTGAAAGGAAAGTTGAAAGGAAAGGTCAATTAATAATAGTTTATGGCTCGGTCTAAAATAATAGATTGAAATAGGAGAAAACACCAGGTGTACTCGTTCCCGCATACCGTGTATCATAGAAGTACCAAGTGTATCGAATATTCATGAGAGAAAATCATAATGTTGAAAATATGCTTTCCTCCCTCAAGGATTCCTAAGAATTTACTGGTCCCAAGCCTAATGCATTATGAAATCATAGCATAAAATGCATTGGAAAAGGGGAGTCCAATAACAATTTTTATGTTAACTACTAATTTGTTATAAGCTTAAATTTTACGTTGAGGTATAACATTATATAGTGTTCTGCTTCGTAGGAGAGACAAATTAGAATTACAATAAATAAATCACTAAAATTTTGCAAGGGAATATAAAAGAGGACTATGAATCAATTATAAGAAAGAAGAAATCTTAAGTCACAAGAGAAAATCAACATACCTTAATTTTTCTAACCTTTGTTTATGAAAATGAATTATCAACCAATTTGGGGAGATATTTTTAGCAATAAGTATATAAAGTATAAGTTTAGATATTCCAAATCTTTATGATTCATCATCTACTCTCATTATTTTTCCTTTGCTACTATGCACTATAGTTTGAAAATTGCTTTCATACATATGGTAAGACCATGACTAGGTTCCAATACATGTTGAAGGAAAGATAACTTGTTGATAATTGGAAATCATTAGCTTCTAAGAAATCCCCATTTCTACATTGAAACACTATTCATCATCTTCTCTCTTTATCCTGCCTTTGCTACAATGCAGCACGTTTTGAAAGTTGCTTCCATACATATGTCGAAGCCATGACCAGATTCAAGTAGATGTTGAAGGAAATATAAGTTGTTAAAAAATGGAAATCCTTAGTTTCTAGAAATTCTGGTGTCTACATTGGAGCACTAGAAAGAAAGGGGACTCTGTAAGGAACTACATGGGAGAAAAGGAAACTCATTTCCTTGGATTATGCAAGATGAAATGGAAGTCATTTTCGATATCATAATTTTGGGTTTGGTTATGGAGAGTTCAAATCCAATAGCTAGGAATTTATCCCTTGCCTTATCATAGGCCCTATTTAAAGGTGTCATCTAGATTATACTGTATACACCTAAATGGAAAAGATTTCATTTGCATTTAGTGGGTAGTCAATTCTATAAAATATACTTATTTATAATATGTGGTTTGAGATTTCTTTTGTTATGTATTTATAATGAATTATGCAATAGGTGATGTGGTGAATATTTCATTATAATTTGTGGAAAAAAAATTATAACAAACAACACACCATCCTCACAAAAAAACACAATAAAATATTTTAAACAATTTAATATTAAAAACACAATAAAAACTATATCTTATTTTTTTTACTTTAAAATTATAAATAAAAAATTAATTAAAATAATATTAATAAAAATCCTCAAAACATTTAACAATTACAATTTAAACCAAATAATATAATGAATTATAAAACCTTTAATAAACCCTTACCAGCATGATCAACAAATTTAAAAATTTAAACAACATATAAAACCCTAATAACATGATTCAACTAATTTATTTTTAACATTAATTAGAATATTTTTACCAATTACTTTCAAAGTCTACATTTAAATGCGTGAGACTCACTTAAACCTAAAATAAAAATAAGGATAAGGTCACCTGTTTTTAAAAAGATTCAATAGTTCAATTAAATCTCAACTGTCGGCTTTGTTCCATGTTCACGGTGTATATATAAGCATTGCTTTGCATAAGGTATACATAAGCAGCGATCGGTGTATATAATTAATTGAATTTGCGCGTGTAGAGTCGGGTTACATATATCAAGGAAGAGTTACAAGAGTCGTCTAAAAAGATGGATTCAGAGCCTCAGCTGTGTATTCAAGGATGCGGGTTTTTCGGAAGCTCCTTAACTGAGAATATGTGCTCAAAATGTTATAAACACCATCTCCTTCAACTTCAACTTAAACCTGAAGCAACGCCTGTTCACACCACCAAGGTCGAAGCTGCTGTTGGTCAGACTGATGCAGTGGAGTCTAAGCCTGGGCGGTGTTTTAGATGCGGAAAACGCGTTGGATTAACAGGTTTCAAGTGTCGTTGCGGTAATACTTATTGTGGTTTCCACCGATATCCGGAGGAACATGGATGCTCCCACGACTACAGGACACAAGGGCGCGAGGCTATCGCAAAGGATAATCCCGCCATTAAACCCAACAAAGTTGAAAAAATCTAGGGATCAAAACTGTAGACGTTCAACCTGTCATTTTAGTATTATTATTTATTGAATGAATTAATTTTACTTCTTTAATTTTGTAAAAGTTTATACGAAAAACTGTAATCTAGTATCCTGGGTGACTTGAATTCAACAAGTATGGTTCAGCAATTGCAAATCAATTTTTGTTGGTTTCAAGGGTTATCAATAATGATGATGAAAAATGCATATACAACCATGGGTTGTTTAAAAAAATTGCAATTCCATCAATTTCATTTTTCTCAATCATATAATTTAATTAATATTTAAACAAAACAAAAACATAAACATAAAATCTAACAGTAAAATATTTAAATAACGGTTACCGGAAAATATTTCTCATAATTGCAACAACATCATTATTAATGAAAAAACATTAATAATATATAGATCCTACTTTTAGAATTTAAATCATTTTTCTTTTCTCATTAAATTCATAATCAGAAATTTACTTTACATTACTAAGCATAAATTTTGATTAGCACACTTTTCCACGATCATCCTAAAAATAAAAATAAAGACTTATCCTTTTTATCCATAAAAATCGGTAACTAACATAAATCACTTAATTTAATATAAAATATTATATCATTATAGGATTGGTATCTTATAAACTTTTTCCTTATCCTTAGGTAACTCATAAACTTTTTCCTTATCCTTATCTTTATGGATATATATTTTTACATATTTTTGAAAAAGAAACTAGTGCTGTTAATAAATCTAACAATTAAAATCTATTTTCAATGACCAACCATTTTCCAAATTTAGTAGATATTGATGTTTGTAATACCTACATCTATCAGCCTTAAAAACTCACAAAACTTACTCTAACATGTCAAATTGACAAAATAACTATGCTCGTAATAAGTCATATAAGCACATGTGTGAAAGGGATATATGCAAACACTTCAGACTTAAAATCTAATAAGTCATAAAAACAGAAAATCCACAATCACTTGCAAGTCTTAATAAGTCATCTCAGAATACACAAGAGACGCCATTTATAGATAGAATTACTCAGAGTAAACACATGCGAGTAGAGATCATATATGCAAGCAATGTAGAGATTTCATAAAGACTAGGAAGCATTCTAATAATGAGTCATATAAGAACAAGCATGGGAGGAAAATTTGCAAACACTTGTAATTTAAAATCTAGGAAAGCGAATTGGTTAGGGATAGAAATTGTCTCAAGAATGAATTTGTAAATATGTGAGAGATATAAATTATCTCAAGAACCAATTAATAAATATGTAATTATATTATTAGAAATAAAGCTAAGTTTAGTTAAAGACTGCATAAAACATAAAGTTGGAATAAAGTATGAGTAAGGTTAGGGTTTTAGTATGTAGTAATGTTTAAATAGAAATCTTCCACGTCCATTGTAATTATGAAGTTTTATGTGAATAGAAAAGCCTCAGCTTGTTACATAAAATTCATCATGGTATCAGAACTTTATTAAGTCTCTTAGAAAGCATATTGATCCAAGTGCAGATCCAAACCTGTTGTATTCTTCCATAGCGAAAAAAGGATTCTTCTATAACTAAGAAGATAGAAATCGTTCGATCAAAGCCAATATATTTCACCAGTCAAGTGAGGGAATTGATCCAAGAAATTGGACAAAGATCCAGGTTCGAGTATGAAATCGACCGGAGAAATATTTTAGATCCGTAGATATGAAGCAAATTGGTGAAGAAACTCCAACCACTGCAGTTGGAGAGTGTGAAGAAGGAAACCAATCCAAAGACATTTTGTGTTGAAAGAGGTGTTGTCGATCTGTTCATTGAAGAAGAAAGTTTGTGCGAATAAATTGTGAAGACACGAGACGAGACATCAGTCTTAAGAATCCGCCCTCCATCACCATTGTTGGTTGTTGCATGGGGAGAAATTCTCATGAAGGGAGAAATGAGTTGGGTAAATCGTGTGAAACCCATAAAGAGAACCCTCGCGCCATTGAAAAAGAATTCGCTGAAGGAATCCACGAAAGGTGAAATTGCAGTCCATAAATCCTGATGGCAGAGGAGTGTGTAGCTGCCGAAGAAGAAGAATCTGATCCGCCTAAAAGATAGCTATTGTGCGGAAAGACATGGCTGAGATCGATGAATCTGCCGTGAAGAAGGTAAAATCGCGAAATACAATTCTGCTATCCGTGAAGGGATTAGTGTAGAAGGGCCGGGAAGTAAATGCGCTTTGAGCCAGCTATTGGATAGCTGAGTGTTGAGGAAATCCGCTACAAGTTCGTTGGGTAAATTTGTTGAAGAAATGAAATCGCCGTCAAATGAGAATAAGCGTGAATGTAAGATACATACCCGGGGAGCGAAGGCTTGAGTGTATGGAAAGACCGTAATCCAATCCATGAGATATGAAGTTTTATGTGAATAGAAAAGCAACAATTTGTTCCATAAAATTTATTAGATAATAATTTAAATAAGTCAAAATTAATGAGATTCCCGCAATGTATTGTAAAGATTAATAAATTAAGTATTAAAATTAATTCAGATTGTATTATTCAGAATAAACATCTAGGCTTTTGAGATTTTGGAATTACTTTAAATCGCTTAAGATTTTGTGTTCATAATGAAAGTATTGTCATATAAATCTTAATGCTAAGAGGATATATATGAGATGGCATATGATCAATAAATTAATATTACTGGTGAGATTTAATTCATGGTTATAAAATTGAGTTTTGGATTGATAAAATTGGATTTTTACTTGATATAGTTTTGATTAAAATAGAGGTACTAGTTTTTACGTGTAGGGAGCTTTCATAATTATGTTGTAAAATATACAGTTGTTTATATTTATGTTTGTGTAGATTATTTAAATATTTAAATGTAGTTTCTTCAATTTTATTACATATTTATTTATATATTTATTTATTAATAAAATCTAAAGACATGTAAGTTAGGGATATAAAAATGAGTTATAAATTAATAAAATTAAGTGTTTTTAGCTAAATTTATTTATGTTCAATGTTTATGTATTCAATTCAAATATTTTATATTTTTTTTATACAATTAAATATTTTTAATATCAAAATAAAAAAATATCCCATATGATCACTAACCGTAATTATTAATAAAATAATATTATGCTAATATTACAAGAGCAAATTGAATTAGGAGTTATTTTAAATGTCAATAGGGTTTCAATGTTATGATCGAAATAGTTTAAAAATTTATGAGACTCACTAAGTAAATGATAACAAAGATATTATTATTATTATTATGTTTAATGTTTTTGTGTGGATTCAATTTTAATATATAGTATTAATTTAATTATGATGATGATGATGATGATGATGATTAACGTTCACTTAGATCAACTTTGGTCTATGAGACCTTAAGAAGGTAATTATTACTACTTTGGTTTATGAGACCTTAAAAGGTAATTATTACTTGGTTTGCTTTAAACTTTCTTTTGTTCCTATGCTCAAAAATCTTGGTAAGAAGCTTTCCAAGCTCACTATAGTTTTGGCAAGTAAGGAGGTTAGCAAGATTTGTATTGTATAAAATACTATGAAACTCATATCGAATGTGGGTGTAAGCATGACACTCTAAGAGAAAGTGATTTTCATCCTCAATGAGAGATTCACAAAGATGACAAACCCTTCCCCCACGGAGTTATGGGAATATTTAAATGTAGCAATAGGGATTATAAATCTATTTAGTTGTGGTAAATTTCAATAAACTTGAAAATTGATTAACATACATAAAATAGTTTTGATTTGAAAAATAATAAATGCCTATTATATCACTCTCATCTGTGCCACTTTACAGTTTGACATTTAAAAATATATCAAGCATATTTCATATTAATGAGCATAGATGTACATTTTAAAAGGGGATTTACCAAGCACCAAAAAGGATTAAATCTCTCGATATTCAAACCCCTTTTTAGAGTGTAAATGTTGAAAAGGCATTTTAATTCATCTATTTTTGTGTAGTTATATATATATGTATTTGTAAATGTTTTAAATAGTCGACATGTTCATTGTTATAATATTTTATTCTTTTTTAAACAAGACATGCGTCAGCTCCAGGGTTAGCACAAAAATGAGTTAAACACCCCCTACTAGAGTGTAGAATCCACCTCTTCTACGCAATGTGATGCAGGCACCACCTGCAATTTCATCGAAAATAATTTTTCCAATACCCTGTGGGTTATGGTCCCATAATTTCCTTCAAATATCCAAATTTTCACTTTGAATCTACAACTGTCTTTTGCTCTCAAAATGAATTGACAACATCATTTATTGATTTCTCCAAGTGCTAGGCACATCCACATGTTGCAGAAAATAATACCAAGGTGTAACTCTGTCTCCATACACAAACATTCTGCAAGATCGTATATTTATTCCAGGTTTCATGTTTTAAACCATTACATTCTAGATTACAAAAATGCATAAATTATTTGCTCAGAAGCAGATACTCTGTTCTTAGAGGGCTATTTACCTTTACCATTAATCAATCACCAGACCCAAAATTAATCACTTTTACCTTCTGCAGAAATACAATGGAGCTGCATAATTACTTGATACATTGTAGAAATCTAAGGACACTTACTACCTAATGCTTCATACACATAAGCCTCACCAGATACGTTCCAATGTTCCTCCAAGGAGCCACGATTTAGGAACCAACTCTTTTATGGCAACGCATTCCTTTCTGGTTTTCAAACTAAATTTCGGCAGGGAAATATGAAACAATAATAGCTGTAGATCGTCTTACCAGTCCTTTGTAGCGATTCCAATGCAAGCAAGAATCATTAAATTCTAAGCTCTCAATCTGTTACTTCATCATCATTATGGCTCTGCAACAAATCAAGTTCTCTTTTTAAGTCATCCTTGCTTTGATCACAACTTTCGCTCGGGTTTATTTCTTTTAACAATACCTTAGCGTAGGTATGAAATCCAAATGCCTTTCCTCTCTTTAGAATTGCAATCACTAAAACCCTTCAATTGTATGATTCGTCCACTATTTCAGCGCTGACCGACAATTTCTTATATACTGCTTCTTCACTAAATGATTTCGTAATCGATTCTCTTTCAAAAGGATTTCAATCTCTTCATTAGAACTGGAATTTCTTGCTCAAAAGATATACCCATTTCTCTTTCCCTCAGTGAACCCATCATTTCGTTCCTTAACCAGTGACCCCTTCAAAGATGATGTGTTGTGCACTCAGGATTGTACAATCAACATGGATTTACCAATTAAATCAATATTCATCAGAGTCGAATCCATTCATAAGATCCATAAATAATACACAGAGATGATGAATTTGCTCTTCATTCCATAAGTGAACTGTACATACATAATAAACCATGACTTAACTTTTGAGAGTTCTACGAAGCTATTATGGCCGATCTCCCTCTGCTTGGCTATCTCCCCCCTCTCCATCTCAGCGCCCACAGGCTTACCAAAAATCTCCTTTTTCAAGACCGAGCTCTCCCCTCATTCAAAACCTACCTCCCATTATCTTGCAATCGGTTCCTAAATTAGTGTAATTATTTCTTGAATCCTAGAACCGTTTCTATCTCTCGAAAACTAGACTTATCTCTAACTCATGACTCACACAACTAATCACTACAAACAACAAACACTCTCTCAAGTCATCCCCCTACTTAGTGATCTGTTACATGACTTTATGTTTACATTGACACCTATTCAAGTTTTAGAATCTTCTACCCTATGCTTGCCAGGAAATTCAACTTAAACATTTACGTGAGCTCTTACAATGTCTTTACAGCTGACCCCTCCTTGGGCTAATGTCAAGACCTGACAAAAAATTTTGTATTTGGAATCGAGATCTAATGCTCTTTCATCAGACTCCCAAAGTAGAAAGAAGACATGATCACCTGATCTTGCAACTTCAGTCTTCATCCTTCCTGGATCCCAAACTCTGGTTTGTTGTTGTCCATAAGCTGCATTGCCTTCATTACTCTTTAGCTGTAATCTTCGAGGCTTCCATACCTTATGCTGAAGTGCTCTACTTTATTTACCCTCATCATTATTCACCCTTCACTCTCCATTCAATTCC
This sequence comes from Larix kaempferi, assembly GCA_027924585.1. Classification (NCBI taxonomy): domain Eukaryota; kingdom Viridiplantae; phylum Streptophyta; class Pinopsida; order Pinales; family Pinaceae; genus Larix; species Larix kaempferi. The sequence continues at coordinate 8,140,018 of BSBM01000201.1, forward strand.
ACAGTGGACTGCTCCCTTTACTCTACTGTAGCACTTCTTAGTAATTTGCATTAATTCCCATAATTCATCTATGGCCTCTTGCAATTCAATCTTTTGCTGGAAACAGATATTGTCTTCTTTACTCTACCACTTCACTTTGTGGCACTTTACTCATTCATTGTCAAATTGTTGATTATCTTCTTCAGTCTTCCGTGCTACAACTTCTGCTATTGCTCTTGAAATTGCTATAGATATTGTCCCGGACATTGATGCCACCCAAAATTCCTGAATACCTTTGAAGATATTTCCCTCTGCAATATCTAATTGCTGCTTCCTTTCTTAAAATTTACTTTCAAAAAAAAATTATTCTCTAATTCCTTGACTGCAGCAATGTACTCACTCACCCTTCTCAGTATACTAGCAAACATAACATAGTTTAGTAAACTAGTATCTGATTCTGACTCAACTACTGCTTGAGACACTTCCTTATTACTGGCTGCAATCTCTTTCTCATACTCAAATGTTTCCAACAAAAATTTTAGCCATCAACTTTCTACTTGATCCCTCTCAAACACATCACCGATATGCTGCTTATTATTTCCCACATAACTCTCTCCTTCTCTGACAACATTCCATAACTCCTTTTCAACTCCTTGATTGATCTCGGTAATCAATTCAGCTTCCTTCAGTTCTAGGACTGATTCCTCTTTAGCATGAGGCACATCTGCTTCACCTTCATCGTCATTACTATCTTCTATCTCATCAAAACTGTATTGCTTGAGATTATCCACCTTCTCTGCCTCATTTACTAATTCAAGTTTGAAAGCATACTTCACAGCTCTATTTCCTTCATTGTCCCACAAGACAATTGTCTGTTCACCTTCACCATACTGCAGCAACACAATTTCATCACCATTATGAGACATCAAACCCTCATTCCTCTCCATTACAACTTGATATTCAAAACTAATTTCCTGCTTTGAAATCACATCAGATTTCTCTCTATCTATGTGTTGGCGGATATTTCTACCCTATAGTCAGGAAACTAAACTATCAACTTGGTTGGGGTGACAGGTAAGTGCATTTATGTCATTACAGAGATGTTTGCAAAATAAATAGATTACAGATTTAGAGAACATACCTTTTACTGGAGTCTGATCCTAGCCTTGACCCAGTCTTGTGTCCAGCTCTCAAATCTACTTTCTTCCAGCAAACCTGAAACAACAATACCTTCCTCAAACACTTTGGGCAACATATAAATCATAAAATAAACAAAGATTATGTTTAATATCCAGTATTGACCAAAATGAATCCAACTCAAAATGCCATTTTATAACACCTTCAGATTGGAACAAGGAAACACTTCAACCTTTATTTGTCAAAATAGTATGCAGTACAAATATACCTGATAATGAAGGAGGTTCCTGCAACTAGATCCTGGGCTCTGGCTCTGCTCTGGTCTGAATGTCCTCTGCAACAGTTTCTCCATTAACTCATCCTCTCATTCTTTAGTAATCATTTGCATTCATAATTTCTTCTAACCTTGCTCCCTTAGCCTTCTAGGAATTTATAGGTGTAAGGAAGCAGTTCAAGTCGATGAGGAGGTTGGGGAAGTTAAGAAACTGCCTTCAACTAATCCTCTTCGATGGATTAATATATTTTTTAATCATTTTTAAGATACACGCGACTATTACACAGTGGAGTAGCGTATAGGGCGCTACTCTATTGTTTAATGAATAGCGCTCATTTAGTTTTAAATTCCGAGCGCTACTTTAATAAGCAGGAGTAGCGTATATATTTATATGGGCGCTACTATTATGCACTGGAGTCGCGTATGGGCGCTAGTCTCTTTAAGTAGAGTAGCGCTCATACCTCAAAATGATATTTTTTTGTATGTTTTCCAGTATTTTCAGGAAATAGGATGAGTTGTCATAACATCAAGGTCAACATGCTCCTCCATCCAAGTTGTCCTTTTGTGTGATCAGCAGCTCAGGGTGATCACGGACGGAGAGGTGCAAGTTTGACCTATAACAGATGCCCCCTAATGTGTGAGATCAGAGGGTAACGATGGCCGAAATACATTATAATCCAAAACCAGAGAGAGAGAGCACAGAACCGCAGGAAAAAATCGCAAGAAACCTGCAACAAAAATCAAGGTCAGCGAGCAATTACATTGTTGACATCTTATAGATGTGTAGGGTGATACAACATGATCTCCGATACATAACAAGGAGATGTATATAAAAGCATGGCCACTTGAAATACAAGCGTGGATCCATGTCAAACTAAGAGATCATAGCCATAACAACACACTGGATCTATGTCTCATGGAGAGCCGTATAGAAGTGAGGCTCAGTCTTGCGCAACTTGGGTGATAACAAAATGGGGTTATGTCATCCAAATCCCAAGGTCTTCATCCCATAACAACCCTAGGTACAAACCCGAGCCATGTGAATAGATGAGTTGACAGTCGAACATGGAGGGCATCGTCTGATTACCGGTCATTAATGTATACCGTTAACAAACGCGAGGACTTCCACCGATAATGATGATGGAGTCCAAGGTACCAAGTACGATTCGCCAAATGTGAATAGATGGACTTTGAGTCGAACACTTGGGAATCCTGTCGAAGAAGAGACATTGATGTATTCTCATCATTCAACAGCGAGGACAATTGCCACTGGTGACTGCAATTTCCAAGGTACTAACCGAAACTCTAAACTTCAATCCCAGAATAATGATTTGATGTCGATGGGAAGAAGTCCGTTGGAAGGGAGGCTTTGAGGCATCCTCCATCATCCAACTCGAGGAACACTCAACTGGTAAGAGCTGATATGAAATTATATGTAACAAGACTGACACGAGGAAGGCCGACACATGAGGTCAAGGTAAACTGCAGAATGGCCGACACAGGGTATATCCTTGAACATTGAGCACGACACAAAGTGACTCAGGCAGTTTTTGACATAATGGGGTAAATAAGTCTGAAATGTAAGAGACATTAGCAGACCCTCCATATGGTTGGAAGAATAACCAACCGGGGGAGTAAATAACTCGGAGGAAAGGTTCACCTTAAGGTCAAAAACTAAACCCAACCGACAAGATAGACTCAAGTAGGTGCTTTGTTCAAGGATAGGACGTGACTGATACTGCCTTTAACAATGAAGATATGATGTGTTTTCCCGTTCCTTATTCTTTTTAGATAAAAGAATACCCTTCTTGTGGATTTAATGAGTCCAAGAAAGAATGAAAACTCAATAGGTCCAACCATGTAAATAGTTTAATGAGCCCATGGGAGGAAGACTCAGTACCTTCTTCATAATTTAAAGAGTTCGAAGAAGAGATAGAAGATTACTCTATATGTACTGATCTCTGGATTTTAGTATCGAGCCGAGATCTGTTCTTGCTCGCCGGTGTTTTCAATTTTAAGGAGTCTGAAAAACTTAAACAATAACTCCATATATCTGCTCGTGGATTTTAGTATCGAGCCCAAGCAGATTAATGCTCGCCGGTGTTTTCTTGTTTATAGAGTTGAAAAACTTAAACAGTCCTCTACTTACCCTCTCGTGGATTTCACATCGAGCCCGAGTAGGTGAATGCTCGCTTGGTATTTTCATATTTAGAGAGTCTGAAAACCCTAAAGAGAGACTCCAGAAGGTCCTTTTTCGTGTAGTTAGTCTCCTCCCCCGAAAAAGTATAAAACAATGAAAGGAGAACTCTTCTAGCGCATACTGACGTATACCTAGAGTATACCTTTTCCGTAGTTAATCCACTGAGGCCCGGAAAAGGGGTAATTCTATACCTGAGTGGATGAGCCTTCGGATACTTTAACGAGCTCGAAAAGGACAAGTCTGCTCGGCAATCTTGTTTAGGTTTAAATAGTCCAAACAAGAGCTTAAAATGACTTAAAAGTCAGCTTCTGGGATCGTAACTTCATGTCCTGCCAAAAACTAGGTTTTCAACAAAATATTAGTCGATGACGCAAAAATCTTAAAGAATATATGGATTTGAAATGTTTAGCTAATTGACAAGATTTATCGTTAAGAAATTTGAGGTCAGGAGACGAATTCGACAACATTTGAGTGAAAATTGAACTTGGATCAATTTTATACCTTATTTTGTGTTTCAATTGATTAATTAGGGTTTTTGAAAATGTTTGAAACTATAGAAAATTAAAAATTATGGGTAAAAATTAAAATCCAATTATATATATAATTTCAATATTAACAAATCAATTTGCATTTTGTGTTGTAGGGAAAACATTGGGCACATTTTCACGAATTTCAAATCTCCTTTGTGATCAAACGGAGCATCCAAGCGCCACACTGCTTCCACCAAGTAAGTAGAAATCAACCCATCTTGCATTTCAATGGTTTATTTTTAAAATTTTGAGGAAAAATGGCCCGAAACGCAATGCTCATAAAGTTTTATGCGCGGGCGCTACTGTATATACATAACAATAGCGTACGAAGGCAATGGGCGCTACTTTGCTCGAACAGAGTAGCGCCTACACGCTACTGTGTAATATACACAGTAGCGTACATATTTGCAAAGCCAAAATGAAGCGCCGAGACTCAAAATTTTTGGGGTTTTTGTGCAGGATGGTCTTACAATGGAGGGAAAGGGAGCATGAAGACATGGATAGACTAGCTATGCAAGACCTTGCTACCCTTCATGCACTCCGAAGATGCGGTTTGTTGAAATTTTATCGAACCGTAAACATGCGGGCACTAAACAAGCTGTTTCGGAGATTGATTCAGTATTGGGATGTCGATACTAATACCTTCATCATCCAGGGGCAAACTCTTGAGCTTACCGTTGATGATATATACTTTATTACCGGTCTCTCAAGGAGAGGAGACGTAATCAATCTAAAAGGAACATCTCGCTTGGGTGCACGATCAGTGCAAGAATATGTGAACACCTACTGTGTTGCCGGAGCAGAAAAATCGAGAAGCCAAATCCTGATTTCAACTATTGATGGTCTCCTGCTGAAAGTGATAGTGAGCACGATCAACCGGGTATCCGGTAGTGCATCACAACACTTGGCTTCTAGGAACTCGATGCATGTCGGTGTACAGTGCTTGCATGGGCATGTTTATGATTGGAGTACTAGCTTGTTGGCAAACATGAAGTATCAATTGACAAGTTGCAAATCTGGTACAATGAAGAATTTCGGGTACGGGAGTATCTTGTGTACTTTCTTCTTCGAGAGAATGCCTGCTATTAGTTTGGGAATGCCATTACCACAGGTTAACCCCCGTGAGCCCAGACTAGGCCGTTGGGGTGACATTTCTCCGCCAGGGTGGTGGGGAGAGTCACTATTGTTACCATACAGATGACTTCTGGGGGTGGTGGGAGAGGCAAGTTCCCTCTTTTGAGCAGTTTCCCTATGCTGGACTGGATTTTCGTCATGACCCAGAGCTGGTACTTCCACCAGGTGGAGCCTGGGGAGATATTGGTATGTTTACTTTTTGAGAATTTATTTAATTTTTTCAAACTTTTCAAATATTTGATTTTTATGAAATGAGTTTTGGAGTTCTAATCAAGTGTTCAATGCAGATGTTGGGCCTGTTCGTCCCGAGGGCCATCCTACTATCTATGTGAGGCCAGTTGATATCACCGCAGCAGAAGCTATGCTGGGAACCCTGGAGAGGAAAATGAGTCGACTGACTCATGAGATTCCTACCAGCCGCATGGACCATATACCTGTTGACATGCAGGAAGATGTTGTTGGGGTGCCCCCAGCATGGCTTAGATTATTGCGGAGAGTTGCTAGACTAGTGATATGCTACCGTAATGCGGTAGATGATGAGGAGGTTCCGCCTTCTCCATAGGAGAAGAAAAACATTATATGTATATATTTTTGAGGCTGCCATGCCCAACTTTTGTACTTTTATGACTTGACTTATGAGACTCATGACTCGGAACTCATATTTTTTGATACGGTATCAATTATATATACAGTATCGGGTATTTACATGTGAATGTGTTTTTAAATCTTATGTGTGGAATGTTGTTTACAATGTATGATGCAAATGCCAGTCTAACACATAGTTTGCTAACGAATCAGCTAAATTGTTTAAATTTCTTGGAATGTGTTCATAACTGATAGAATGAAAATGTCTTTCCAATAATCTAACTCGTAGAAACTGTCGTAGCAATCCTGGATCTCTGATCCGATAGACACCTGTTAACTGAAATACAATTAGTTGTGAGTCAAGTCTTACCTCCAGGTATGAAATGCCATGACTGAGGGCATCTCGGAGAAGTTCTATAACTGCACTGTATTCAGCCACATTGTTCGTGGTAGGTCCCAAACAAACCCCCCCCGAAGAGACAAGTTGGTCAGCGGGTGAATAAATGACCCAAGCTGCTGCAGCCAACTGACAGGTGTGGCGGCTGGCGCCATCAGCAAATCCTAGGAAATGTGCAGTTGACATCTGGTACATGCAACGAGAAGCACACATCAGATCACCTAACGAACATAACAAAACTAACTATACAAAAATATACAGCTATGTTACAAGAAAAAGTACTTCAACCTAGGCGTAGTACTTCTTCAGGTAGGGTCAATGCCTGGAACTTCTTCAGGAGGCCGGGCAAAGGTGTTATGGAACTCACGGAAAAGGTTAGCATACGGGATTATTTCATCAAGATAACATCCCGTTTCAAAGAAAATGTTTCCGTTAACTCCAGTAAAAATGTTCACCAACGAGGTATGTGCTCTATTTGCTTCAACAATGGCAACCTGTGCAGGAGTAAGACCAGTATTCTCATCAGGTGGTGAACAAAATTCACCTCTTTCTAATAAGTGAAGAAAAGGAAACAAGAATGACACGCGATTTATATGTTCACGAGGATGGTCGGGGTCATTCAAAGCTTCTGACATTTCCTCGTCAGAAGGTAAAGTAATTCCTGAACTGTTGAGAGAATGAATTAGTTTAGGTGTCTGAGTAGTGGCAGAATCTATATTTGACTCGACAGACACCAATTGAGTCGACATATGTCCTGTTGTAGTTTGATGAGACTCCAAATGGGTAACTTCTACAACAGGGGTAGGTACGGAAGGGTTTGTATTAGTTGAGAGAAACTCGGAATCAGTTGTTGAACTACTCATAGGAGTTTCAGACGATGAACATCCTTCAGTACCAACAAATAAAGTAGGAGCGGGTAGGTCAAAAGTGCCAATCACTGATCCAAAAAGTCCTGCTCCTAAACTCTCGCTAACTGGGGTGGTTTGATCAATCATAGGAATCGTGGTTTCCGTAGAAGTCTGGTGTTTTCCTTGAGTGAAAGAAAGTTGATCGACTGTAACGATCTTCCCTTCAAATGGGAACATGACCACTCGAAAAACTGCCGATGCTATAGCTTGCATGGCATAAGTCCAACTCCTACCCAATAACATGTTGTAATCGAGCGGAGCGTCCAGAACTTCAATCTCAACAGCAACTGTCTTACCGGCCAGAGTGACATTAAATGATGGCAAAACTCCATGTGGACGGAAAGTTCTGCCATCAAATGCAGTAAGCATTGTGTTGGAAGGGACTAACTCAGGAGAACCTAGAGCTTTCCAGCAGGAAATAGACATTACGCAAGTCGACGCTCCCTCATCTACTACAGCTCGTCTTATGGTCATTGGACCATGAACGACTTCAATCTGGAGGGCAACGTGATATGGCAACCGGTATTTGACATCAGTCATGTCAAATCGCGCAGACATGTTGGAGGACTCCATACTCCCAATAGCTGCCAGAAGTGCATTTCATTGCAAAGGACAACTCTGCAAGACTTCTAAGGTAGACATGGCACAAGGAGTTTGGGCTAGATCTTCAACTACATTGTAATTGGAAGCAGCCCGCGTGTTAGGATTGTGCGATGCCCTCTTTAAGACACCTTTCGGAATCTTAGGCATTGGGTCCACAGGTATGTGGAGTGGAGTGGAGGATTCAACAATCTCCTTATCCTTTCTCTGCGTTTCCGGGGTATAGTTCTTAGCTCTGGTTTGCAAAAGTGCATCTGAGTTGACCATATTTATGAATGTTTGATCAACCGAAGCGTGCGAAGTGCCCCCAGTTTTGGAGGTGCCATAAGTGGAGCCTTTCCCTTTGGGAAATGGATCTTTCAAGACGGCAGGCTTCTTCTCTTTCAAAAGCTTCTGGGCTTCTTGTAGTAGAGGGCATTGATGAGTAAGGTGGTTTTGTTTGCAAAGTTTACAAGGAAACCTAACCTTCTTCTCTTCTTTATTACCCTCTTCGGCATTATCTTTTTTGGGCTTTTGTTGGTTCCCCTCTCCTTTCTTGCCCTTCTTTTTGTTGTTGGGCTGTCGAGGGCCCTTTTGATTGTTCTGAACCTGATTAACCGATTCAGAAGTAGAAGGAGAGGTTGTGACGGAAGCAATGTCTGCAGTCGAATGTTTGATAGTTAAGGCTTGGACCTGTTTGGTCAGTGCTTCGAAAGCTGCAGAGTTAACCGAACCCACTATGCCGTCAGCATGTGGTCCGGGTTTGGGTCTACTTAGATCAGTGTTTGATCTCGGTGCGTCTGGTATAATCTCATACAGTAAACCAGATTGTGCGTATACAAGGTCTAACTGTTGAGTCCTTAAGATGGCTTCTTCTTCATTGGAGACTCCAGATGTCGCTACTTCCTTAGAAATATAAGGAAGGAGTGATTTCAAGTACCACTCGAGCAGGAACTCTGGAGGGATATTGGCCTTTATGAGCCTCTTCCGTCTTCGCCACTCCTGAATGTGGTCAGATAGGTGAGTGGCTTTGTTTTGCCTAAAAGTAGACAAAAGTTCTGTTCCGGCATCATACCGAACAGGAAGTTGGAAATGGTTCAAAAAGACGGTAGCCAGATCCCCAAAACTAGAGAAAGTAGCCGCAGGTAACTCAATGTACCATTTGGCCGCGGGACCAGTTAAGGTCCTTTGAAACAATCTCAGTCTGATGGAATCTTCGTTCAATGAATTTGAAGAACACCACAAGTGAAAGGTAGTGACATGGTCACCAGGATCTTCACCAGCTTTGCCTTCGAATTTGGGAATATCCGACGGTAATTTAGTGGGAACTGATGGCCATGCTGAGTTATGACACACAGGATCATTAGTCAATTTCGAAAGGTCTGGCAAATTCAAAGTTGCCAGAAAAGGTAGACGAGGCCGGTAAGATGAAGCTTGATGAGGGAAAGCACCCATTGTTTATCCCATGAATTGTTGGTAGGGGTTGCCCCCAGCCATTTGGTGATAAGGGTTGCCCCCGGCCATGTGTTGGTAGGAGTTTCCACCTCCCAACTGTTGATAGGGGTTACCCCCAGTTAACTGTTGGTAGGGGTTACCCCCAGGTATTTGTTGGTAGGGGTTGCCCCCTGCCAATTGTTGTTGTTGTGAGAAAGAATGATTAAAATTTCCCCACCCATACGAGAGCGGATTAGTGCTTTGTTGGTTCATCCATTGTGGCTGGGTGTTAGCCCCGCCATATTGCTGGTTGAAAAAATTGCCCCCTCCCCCTGAGAATAAGGAAAAAGGAACATTATTTGCAGGCATGCTACCCTGATTCAAGTTAGGGCCTACAAAGTTGTTGAAACCAGCCGAAGCTGATGTGGACGGTGCAGTCATGGTACCCATGACTGGCATGTTTGCTGAAACACTTGGTCCTACCACAGGTGTGGAAACCCAAGTACTAGGGATCTGATATAAAGGTTGTGAAGTAGAAGGTGTTGCACAGTTAGCCATACCGCTAGTTCTAACAGTAGACGTGGGAATAGATGCCATTGTTGTGAAACTAGGCATTCCTAAAGTACTAGTGTTAAAACTGAAAGATGGAGTAGGCACAGACGTAGTTTGTGCCTGACTAGATGTAGCGGTAAAAGAAGGGTTAACTGTGCTGGTATTCATACCTAAAGTGGGAGTTTGGGGACCCCCTGGTTCACCTCCTGTGTTAGTCATCAGATGATCGGGAAGCAAAAGATCTGCACTGAAAAGAGGCTGTTGGAAACCAACAGGTGACAGCACCGGAATTCTAGTGTTAGTTAAGGGAGGATTGAAAGGAGTGTTATACTCCGCGGAAGTAAGATCTTCCACCTCAACAGTACTAAAATGTTGTTGCTCTGTGATACCTGGTGATGGTTCCTCAGGAACCTCAGTTTCAAGGTTTTCTGTTATAAGTATTTCTTCAAGCAGTTCTATTTCAGAGGTAATTTCTGAAGAAATACTGGGGTTTACCCGCTGTCTTGTAGCTGGTTGAATAGGTTCTATTCTAATAGGAGGAAGGTTTTGAATCCTTCTCGATCTACGGAGTTGTTGATTCTCCGTGATTATAGATATCCAATAAACAACCTATAACCTAGTGGCCACTACGACTAGGGGGCAAACAGCACACCAACTAAAAATTCCTATGTATTCAAACCAATCAAACAAAGGTGCCTTCCGGAGAAGAGTCTGGGATGATGAGGGCCCAGAACAGATCAACGAAGGATGAAGAACAGTTACCCGGGGTCCACAATACAATGACTAAGGGTGCAAGCGCTGGAATCACCCAACCGCCCTCCCAAAGACCTGCAAGGGATTTCCTCCCGCGTCTGTCCTAGGTACAGCAGATATACCCTCTGCTGTCACCTGTGTAAAAACCTAAAAGTCTGATACTAAGGATACCAAAACACCGAAAAATCCTGGGGGAACAGTCACCGGTCGAATCAGAAAGCGTGGGCAGGGTAGCTAAGCCCGAAACTCGAAAGAGTCCCCAATACGGTATCCAATCCTGGCGTATGCTCAATCAGAAAGTAGGAGAGGTATTCCCACAAACCGATCTCACATTGACCTACTGCATATGCTCCCAGGCAATTTTTGAGTGTAGTGGATTTGCCTAAATGATAATCTCACTACGATTATTGCGCAATGTGTGATCTTGGGTGGTTTAAGGTGATTTAAACCCAAGACCCTAACCAAGACTAGTTGGTGTAGTGTGCCCTAAAAAAGAAAAGGTTTCTAGTTCATTTTATTAATAAATTTTAAGGGCTTTTATTACGCAAAGGGGATAGTGAGTGTGTGAACGTGGTTATAACAAGAAAACTAAATGCAAATATATTCAAATTTTCTTACAACAAAACTCTTTTATTTTTTACTTTTTCATCTATCTTTTTCGAAAATGCAAATCTAAGCAAACTTTCCTACTAATTTTTTGTTTTCTTTTTGAATTAAACAAAATATACTAAGCAATTTTGCATTGACAAAACAAGTTCTATTTAACTTAAAGTACCAAATTTTTTTTTTTGCTTTTTCAATGACCGAAAAAGAACTATGAAAAAAAAATAAATAAATAAAAAAAAATGGAAGGCCAAATAAAAACTTCTTATGCAAAAAGTGGAAGTATGGCAAATGTTCTTGAGCCTACAGCTATCGAAACCTAACTCGAGAAAGGCTTGATCTACAGGTTTTTTACTCAGGAAAAAGCCTATAAACTTGGACACTAAGTGGGAGAAAACCAAGGAGAGAACACCCAAGGACTGACCTAAAGTGCTTAACCCTAACAAGACCACAAAGCCAAGTACACGTAGACAAGCAGGCTGCCCTACTAATACGAAGAAAACTGAGAGGTGAAACTAGCCTAGAGCTGTTAAACAAGCACTTGTGACCATCAAAAGACAAAAAGTCTCGGAAGAAAATGAAACTTGACAAAAGAAGACACCCTAGAAGCTCTACCAAAGACCAAACCCTAAACCAAGGACCAGGATAGGAGAGAGCAGACAACTTCACCACAAACAACAGACACAGGAGTGTACAGGTTTGTAAATGGGCAAAAGCAGTCAGGGCCTGAAAACAAGTGAAAAATGTTCGTCACCAAACACCACTAGGTCTTCCAAATAGGTCAAAAAGGTCTCAAAGAAATCCAAAGGTCAACAAATGGTTTAAAAAATGGAAAAACTTTAAGGAGTGGTTCTATGACTTGAATCAACGATTAAAAACCTTATGCAATCATCCCAAGAATCCTACAACAAAGTCAGAAAGTCTCCAAAGGGCCAAAAGCAAGAAAAATAAAAAAATGACTGCTTCAGGAAATATACTCTACTGTGCAGTAGAGCAACTCGCGCCCATGCCAAAACGGGCGCTACTGTATATACAGAACAGTAGCGTATGGGCGCTACTGTGTATATGTAAGAGTAGCGCTCATATTTCAAAGGCTAGGAAAATGACTTTGGAGGGTATGAAAATCGATGAAAGCAGGCAAGCCAAAAACACAGGATACCTAAAAAAGTTCTTAACACATCGAAGGAATCAAGATAAACCGAGAAGACATCCAAAAACAATGGTTTCCTAAAGCCACAACTCTAATCCCCAGCGGAGTCGCCAGTCTGTTGGCGGATATTTCTACCCTATAGTCAGGAAACTAAACTATCAACTTGGTTGGGGTGACAGGTAAGTGCATTTATGTCATTACAGAGATGTTTGCAAAAGAAATAGATTACAGATTTAGAGAACATACCTTTTACTGGAGTCTGATCCTAGCCTTGACACAGTCTTGTGTCCAGCCCTCAAATCTACTTTCTTCCAGCAAACCTGAAACAACAATACCTTCCTCAAACACTTTGGGCAACATATAAATCATAAAATAAACAAAGATTATGTTTAATATCCAGTATTGACCAAAATGAATCCAACTCAAAATGCCATTTTATAACACCTTCAGATTGGAACAAGGAAACACTTCAACCTTTATTTGTCAAAATAGTATGCAGTACAAATATACCTGATAATGAAGGAGGTTCCTGCAACTAGATCCTGGGCTCTGGCTCTGCTCTGGTCTGAATGTCCTCTGCAACAGTTTCTCCATTAACTCATCCTCTCATTCTTTAGTAATCATTTGCATTCATAATTTCTTCTAACCTTGCTCCCTTAGCCTTCTAGGAATTTATAGGTGTAAGGAAGCAGTTCAAGTCGATGAGGAGGTTGGGGAAGTTAAGAAACTGCCTTCAACTAATCCTCTTCGATGGATTAATATATTTTTTAATCATTTTTAAGATACACGCGACTATTACACAGTGGAGTAGCGTATAGGGCGCTACTCTATTGTTTAATGAATAGCGCTCATTTAGTTTTAAATTCCGAGCGCTACTTTAATAAGCAGGAGTAGCGTATATATTTATATGGGCGCTACTATTATGCACTGGAGTCGCGTATGGGCGCTAGTCTCTTTAAGTAGAGTAGCGCTCATACCTCAAAATGATATTTTTTTGTATGTTTTCCAGTATTTTCAGGAAATAGGATGAGTTGTCATAACATCAAGGTCAACATGCTCCTCCATCCAAGTTGTCCTTTTGTGTGATCAGCAGCTCAGGGTGATCACGGACGGAGAGGTGCAAGTTTGACCTATAACACTATGCATAGATTTATATCAAAATTATATAAAACTTTAGCCAAAAATACTTCATTATGTTTGCTCAAGATCTCAAGTTTCTTGACTACTTCCTCTGTAGCAATTATCAACCAACCTACCTTATCTTGGATGTCTTCAAGATTAAAATCCTTCAATAATTGATTATCATCTATAGTAACACTCAGTAGCTTCACTTATTCGGCATCAACTTGCAATAACTGTCCAATAGTTACAAATTCTTTCACAACAGTGTCGAGCAACTGCTCTTTCTCCTTCTTCATCACAAGATTCCATGAATCTTCTTTCATCTCTTGAAAAGCATGAGATTTGCTTTTCTCATCTTCTGTGACAACATAAGATAGTTGTTCTGCTTCAACATCTCCTGCATTCGCACACAAAACATCAGTTTTAAGATCATGAGACTATTCAGTCCCCCTTGATGATTTCTTCACCAATTCTCTTAACTGACTCTCATTGTCAGAATACCTCACCAAATTCTTCTGGAATCCTATATCCACTTCATCAGCTTTCTCCAGGAAATTTTATGTTTCATATTGACATGAACAGATCTCTTTCTGCTTCATCAACCCTTGTTCAAGCTTAACTTTCTTGAGCTCTCTATCTTTCCTCAATGCTACTAACTGTAGTCTTTGTTTCTGCTGCAATGCAAACCATTGCACTTTCTTCTTATTCATCACCCATCCATAATACTCATCTTCATTACTCTTATGAATCAACTTCTCTAGTTTACTAAATCTTTCTTTGAATTCAGCGAACTCTCTATCATACACCTTCTGATTTGTATTCTGGATATTCTTCAGCTAAACACCTCTCTTCTCTTGACTGTAGTCCTTCTCTATATTTCTTGAGTGACCATGAATAGTCATTTTCTCTCCTATCTTTATGAAAGTATCAAGAGACCGTCTTTCACTGCCCATGCCCCAACAATCTGCATAACCACAACCAGTCATCTTCTTCTTTGTTGGAAAAATTTTAGCCTCATTCAAGACAGTTCCAAAAAATTATCTGTCTCTTGCCAAACCTACAATCACACATACATCATTAGTTTTAAAACCACAAGACCTGATGGTCTGATTGGATGGTTCATGTAATATCCCAAATTTTGGACTTACTACTTTATGATGTTATATTGGGCTATGGCCCCAACACATATGATTTATTCTTTTGTAGACTGACATATTGGGCATGGACCCTAACTGAATTTCATTATTTGATTATATACTGGGAAAGGAAGCCCCAATGTTTTGATGTGAGTACAAAACCCTAATATACTCAGATGACCTTTTCTTACATACTGTGCAGTGATGTGAATGACATAATTGACTTATATGGTGTGTTGAGCGTGGACTCAGAAACACACAAATTACCTACGTATTGGGAAAAAGCCTCGATGTACCTATAGGAAATATGATGTACTGGGAATAAGCCCTGATGTACATTGAGTGTTGCGCATAAGCCCTGGAGCACTCCAAGCTTGATAAACGAATACCAGATCTGAGGCAACTTAAATATTCTAGATGTGCCTCACAACCACATTCTAGCACTAGTGTTGAGCAGGGACTCTAGAATTGCACTAGAGTAACGCCCATGTGAGAGTGTTGAGTTAAATGGCTCTGAAGAGCACTTGGGGTTACGGAGTTTCATAGTGTTGAGTCGAAAAGACTCCGAAGAACACTTCCATCACAATTATTTAATTTGACTAAACGATTCATCTTTTTACTATCATTACCTACTGCGGGAGGTACCATGTTAAATGAGAGAGTCCGACATGCAAGAGAGAGACTAGAGGTGCCTACCCAAGCCACCGAAAGACCGTCCAAAGAAATGGACCTTACCCCTAAAAATTGACTAATCAAAGTATCATGTGAATATACAAGATCAAATTTTATTACTAAGAATCTTAATAAACAATGACGTGTTTATTTACAAATAAAAGATATTTGTTGCACATAGTTATGTATAATAGGAGGCCACATTTTGTTAATAAATATTAAATAGTATTTATATGTAGTGGGCATCCACAAGTACAAATAAGTATTAATAACGTATTAATACTTAGGTTAAAAATAGTATTATTATAATTATTGCTATTATAAATATTATGAAAAGTTTAAATTAAAAACCACTCATAGTTGAAACAAGAGAAAGAGTCCTAGTTCAAGAGGACTGGTTAGTAAGTAAATAAATTTCTTTTAAATAAATTTAATTTTTTAATTTAAAGAAATTGATTGTCCAATAGTCCTAATCCAAGACTCCCCTACTTAAAGAGGGCAGAACCCAAGTTTTTGGGATCTTCTTCTTATGAGGATTATCAGTTTCTTTATGGTAATGAGAGGAAAGCATTATGCTCCAAGAAATTGAAGCAACCTCACCTAATAATTTCCAGATCTGAACCAACAATGGACCTAGGGCCTTTATCTCTCATTGCATGTTGGAACCAAGCTCGGGGGGATCCAGATAGAATCGAGAACGGTTCAGGGGTCAAGGTTGGGAGGAATGTGGTAGCCCCAAAGTAATTTGCCTAGGTCAGCTGAGCCTAGAGGGCTCTACATTAATCATTGTTTGAGTGTGCAGGTGACTTCAGGAAGGGAGCAAGCTACCAGCAATCAGGCATGAAATATGAACCCTCCATTTTATGTTAAACAAATTAGATGGTTAGATAAGTAACACAGGGTGCTTCCCCAGCAATCCATTGGCCTTGCCTTTCATTCACCCTAGTATCATTTAAATATAGAATTTTTGATAGGATTAAATAGAAAGCTTTGTTGTAAGTTGGAATTACGTATCTAGTGAATTTTTGCTTAGCAGAATGTCTAGCAGGTCTAGCTATACTATCCTGTGCTAGATATCCTAGAAATCTGTTCTCAAGAATTTAAAGAAACTCATATTTGCTCCTTCAGGATAGAAATGTTTAATTTATAAATGTAGTTTCCATTTTCTGAAAATAATGTTAAATTCCTTAAGTATTCGTATAGCTAAGTTACGAATGCTGCTCACTTCAATAAATAGCATTTCTATTATTTTTCCACTAAAACCCTATCACAGTTTAAAAACATTGATTCCTCTTAAAACTACTAACCCTATAGGAAACAAACTCAGGCTTCGAAATCATCTTGTACTCCATGCATCAATTTTTTTAGGATAAACGCAATTCTTACCACCTACCATGACAACCAAAACCTAGAAACTTACACATCAATGTTTTGGCCAATAGCTACCCAAAACAATCATCGAAATTATAGCACCAAGCATTAAAAGCAAAATACAGTATGCTCCTTGAGTGTTTTCTTTATCATCGCACCAATCAAACCTCTACCACGAAAACATCACAGTCAAATAGTTAAACGCATCACACAGGCGTTACAAATTACAAACTTAGTATCAGACATTTCATCTCTGCAACCTATACTTTTGAAAGAAAGTTGCGTTAAACATTTCAGAAGTCATCAGACCAGCTTAACCATAGTATAGCAACCCATATCCCTCCAAAGATAGATCGAAGCAGTAGCTAGGGCTATGGCCACTAATCAAAACGCAGAAAGGTTATATAGCAGACTCTAGCCAAAATAATTATATGACAACATGCTGAGAAGCATTACACATAACGACGAACCAGGGATCAATTCCCATGAACGTTCCATTCAAAGAAAAGACCCTTTAGTTATCTACCCATTAGTGACATAACAGTAAAAATTCCCAAATGACAGAGTATGCAAGGTGCATAGAAAATAAACCCCAGGTCACGATTTGTGCCATCAAATATTCATCATAGAAACCATTAGCTATCGAAAATTCTAGATACGGACATAATCCATTAAATTAAAACGTCAAGCTTAATAGAGTATCAACCCTTAGAAATAATATAGAAGGACAACCCAATGCCATACCAAATACATCACGCAAACATAAGTGCTTTGTTGGTTCATCCATTGTGGCTGGGTGTTAGCCCCGCCATATTGCTGGTTGAAAAAATTGCCCCCTCCCCCTGAGAATAAGGAAAAAGGAACATTATTTGCAGGCATGCTACCCTGATTCAAGTTAGGGCCTACAAAGTTGTTGAAACCAGCCGAAGCTGATGTGGACGGTGCAGTCATGGTACCCATGACTGGCATGTTTGCTGAAACACTTGGTCCTACCACAGGTGTGGAAACCCAAGTACTAGGGATCTGATATAAAGGTTGTGAAGTAGAAGGTGTTGCACAGTTAGACATACCGCTAGTTCTAACAGTAGACGTGGGAATAGATGCCATTGTTGTGAAACTAGGCATTCCTAAAGTACTAGTGTTAAAACTGAAAGATGGAGTAGGCACAGACGTAGTTTGTGCCTGACTAGATGTAGCGGTAAAAGAAGGGTTAACTGTGCTGGTATTCATACCTAAAGTGGGAGTTTGGGGACCCCCTGGTTCACCTCCTGTGTTAGTCATCAGATGATCGGGAAGCAAAAGATCTGCACTGAAAAGAGGCTGTTGGAAACCAACAGGTGACAGCACCGGAATTCTAGTGTTAGTTAAGGGAGGATTGAAAGGAGTGTTATACTCCGCGGAAGTAAGATCTTCCACCTCAACAGTACTAAAATGTTGTTGCTCTGTGATACCTGGTGATGGTTCCTCAGGAACCTCAGTTTCAAGGTTTTTTGTTATAAGTATTTCTTCAAGCAGTTCTATTTCAGAGGTAATTTCTGAAGAAATACTGGGGTTTACCCGCTGTCTTGTAGCTGGTTGAATAGGTTCTATTCTAATAGGAGGAAGGTTTTGAATCCTTCTCGATCTACGGAGTTGTTGATTCTCCGTGATTATAGATATCCAATAAACAACCTATAACCTAGTGGCCACTACGACTAGGGGGCAAACAGCACACCAACTAAAAATTCCTATGTATTCAAACCAATCAAACAAAGGTGCCTTCCGGAGAAGAGTCTGGGATGATGAGGGCCCAGAACAGATCAACGAAGGATGAAGAACAGTTACCCGGGGTCCACAATACAATGACTAAGGGTGCAAGCGCTGGAATCACCCAACCGCCCTCCCAAAGACCTGCAAGGGATTTCCTCCCGCGTCTGTCCTAGGTACAGCAGATATACCCTCTGCTGTCACCTGTGTAAAAACCTAAAAGTCTGATACTAAGGATACCAAAACACCGAAAAATCCTGGGGGAACAGTCACCGGTCGAATCAGAAAGCGTGGGCAGGGTAGCTAAGCCCGAAACTCGAAAGAGTCCCCAATACGGTATCCAATCCTGGCGTATGCTCAATCAGAAAGTAGGAGAGGTATTCCCACAAACCGATCTCACATTGACCTACTGCATATGCTCCCAGGCAATTTTTGAGTGTAGTGGATTTGCCTAAATGATAATCTCACTACGATTATTGCGCAATGTGTGATCTTGGGTGGTTTAAGGTGATTTAAACCCAAGACCCTAACCAAGACTAGTTGGTGTAGTGTGCCCTAAAAAAGAAAAGGTTTCTAGTTCATTTTATTAATAAATTTTAAGGGCTTTTATTACGCAAAGGGGATAGTGAGTGTGTGAACGTGGTTATAACAAGAAAACTAAATGCAAATATATTCAAATTTTCTTACAACAAAACTCTTTTATTTTTTACTTTTTCATCTATCTTTTTCGAAAATGCAAATCTAAGCAAACTTTCCTACTAATTTTTTGTTTTCTTTTTGAATTAAACAAAATATACTAAGCAATTTTGCATTGACAAAACAAGTTCTATTTAACTTAAAGTACCAAATTTTTTTTTTTGCTTTTTCAATGACCGAAAAAGAACTATGAAAAAAAAATAAATAAATAAAAAAAAATGGAAGGCCAAATAAAAACTTCTTATGCAAAAAGTGGAAGTATGGCAAATGTTCTTGAGCCTACAGCTATCGAAACCTAACTCGAGAAAGGCTTGATCTACAGGTTTTTTACTCAGGAAAAAGCCTATAAACTTGGACACTAAGTGGGAGAAAACCAAGGAGAGAACACCCAAGGACTGACCTAAAGTGCTTAACCCTAACAAGACCACAAAGCCAAGTACACGTAGACAAGCAGGCTGCCCTACTAATACGAAGAAAACTGAGAGGTGAAACTAGCCTAGAGCTGTTAAACAAGCACTTGTGACCATCAAAAGACAAAAAGTCTCGGAAGAAAATGAAACTTGACAAAAGAAGACACCCTAGAAGCTCTACCAAAGACCAAACCCTAAACCAAGGACCAGGATAGGAGAGAGCAGACAACTTCACCACAAACAACAGACACAGGAGTGTACAGGTTTGTAAATGGGCAAAAGCAGTCAGGGCCTGAAAACAAGTGAAAAATGTTCGTCACCAAACACCACTAGGTCTTCCAAATAGGTCAAAAAGGTCTCAAAGAAATCCAAAGGTCAACAAATGGTTTAAAAAATGGAAAAACTTTAAGGAGTGGTTCTATGACTTGAATCAACGATTAAAAACCTTATGCAATCATCCCAAGAATCCTACAACAAAGTCAGAAAGTCTCCAAAGGGCCAAAAGCAAGAAAAATAAAAAAATGACTGCTTCAGGAAATATACTCTACTGTGCAGTAGAGCAACTCGCGCCCATGCCAAAACGGGCGCTACTGTATATACAGAACAGTAGCGTATGGGCGCTACTGTGTATATGTAAGAGTAGCGCTCATATTTCAAAGGCTAGGAAAATGACTTTGGAGGGTATGAAAATCGATGAAAGCAGGCAAGCCAAAAACACAGGATACCTAAAAAAGTTCTTAACACATCGAAGGAATCAAGATAAACCGAGAAGACATCCAAAAACAATGGTTTCCTAAAGCCACAACTCTAATCCCCAGCGGAGTCGCCAGTCTGTTGGCGGATATTTCTACCCTATAGTCAGGAAACTAAACTATCAACTTGGTTGGGGTGACAGGTAAGTGCATTTATGTCATTACAGAGATGTTTGCAAAAGAAATAGATTACAGATTTAGAGAACATACCTTTTACTGGAGTCTGATCCTAGCCTTGACACAGTCTTGTGTCCAGCCCTCAAATCTACTTTCTTCCAGCAAACCTGAAACAACAATACCTTCCTCAAACACTTTGGGCAACATATAAATCATAAAATAAACAAAGATTATGTTTAATATCCAGTATTGACCAAAATGAATCCAACTCAAAATGCCATTTTATAACACCTTCAGATTGGAACAAGGAAACACTTCAACCTTTATTTGTCAAAATAGTATGCAGTACAAATATACCTGATAATGAAGGAGGTTCCTGCAACTAGATCCTGGGCTCTGGCTCTGCTCTGGTCTGAATGTCCTCTGCAACAGTTTCTCCATTAACTCATCCTCTCATTCTTTAGTAATCATTTGCATTCATAATTTCTTCTAACCTTGCTCCCTTAGCCTTCTAGGAATTTATAGGTGTAAGGAAGCAGTTCAAGTCGATGAGGAGGTTGGGGAAGTTAAGAAACTGCCTTCAACTAATCCTCTTCGATGGATTAATATATTTTTTAATCATTTTTAAGATACACGCGACTATTACACAGTGGAGTAGCGTATAGGGCGCTACTCTATTGTTTAATGAATAGCGCTCATTTAGTTTTAAATTCCGAGCGCTACTTTAATAAGCAGGAGTAGCGTATATATTTATATGGGCGCTACTATTATGCACTGGAGTCGCGTATGGGCGCTAGTCTCTTTAAGTAGAGTAGCGCTCATACCTCAAAATGATATTTTTTTGTATGTTTTCCAGTATTTTCAGGAAATAGGATGAGTTGTCATAACATCAAGGTCAACATGCTCCTCCATCCAAGTTGTCCTTTTGTGTGATCAGCAGCTCAGGGTGATCACGGACGGAGAGGTGCAAGTTTGACCTATAACACTATGCATAGATTTATATCAAAATTATATAAAACTTTAGCCAAAAATACTTCATTATGTTTGCTCAAGATCTCAAGTTTCTTGACTACTTCCTCTGTAGCAATTATCAACCAACCTACCTTATCTTGGATGTCTTCAAGATTAAAATCCTTCAATAATTGATTATCATCTATAGTAACACTCAGTAGCTTCACTTATTCGGCATCAACTTGCAATAACTGTCCAATAGTTACAAATTCTTTCACAACAGTGTCGAGCAACTGCTCTTTCTCCTTCTTCATCACAAGATTCCATGAATCTTCTTTCATCTCTTGAAAAGCATGAGATTTGCTTTTCTCATCTTCTGTGACAACATAAGATAGTTGTTCTGCTTCAACATCTCCTGCATTCGCACACAAAACATCAGTTTTAAGATCATGAGACTATTCAGTCCCCCTTGATGATTTCTTCACCAATTCTCTTAACTGACTCTCATTGTCAGAATACCTCACCAAATTCTTCTGGAATCCTATATCCACTTCATCAGCTTTCTCCAGGAAATTTTATGTTTCATATTGACATGAACAGATCTCTTTCTGCTTCATCAACCCTTGTTCAAGCTTAACTTTCTTGAGCTCTCTATCTTTCCTCAATGCTACTAACTGTAGTCTTTGTTTCTGCTGCAATGCAAACCATTGCACTTTCTTCTTATTCATCACCCATCCATAATACTCATCTTCATTACTCTTATGAATCAACTTCTCTAGTTTACTAAATCTTTCTTTGAATTCAGCGAACTCTCTATCATACACCTTCTGATTTGTATTCTGGATATTCTTCAGCTAAACACCTCTCTTCTCTTGACTGTAGTCCTTCTCTATATTTCTTGAGTGACCATGAATAGTCATTTTCTCTCCTATCTTTATGAAAGTATCAAGAGACCGTCTTTCACTGCCCATGCCCCAACAATCTGCATAACCACAACCAGTCATCTTCTTCTTTGTTGGAAAAATTTTAGCCTCATTCAAGACAGTTCCAAAAAATTATCTGTCTCTTGCCAAACCTACAATCACACATACATCATTAGTTTTAAAACCACAAGACCTGATGGTCTGATTGGATGGTTCATGTAATATCCCAAATTTTGGACTTACTACTTTATGATGTTATATTGGGCTATGGCCCCAACACATATGATTTATTCTTTTGTAGACTGACATATTGGGCATGGACCCTAACTGAATTTCATTATTTGATTATATACTGGGAAAGGAAGCCCCAATGTTTTGATGTGAGTACAAAACCCTAATATACTCAGATGACCTTTTCTTACATACTGTGCAGTGATGTGAATGACATAATTGACTTATATGGTGTGTTGAGCGTGGACTCAGAAACACACAAATTACCTACGTATTGGGAAAAAGCCTCGATGTACCTATAGGAAATATGATGTACTGGGAATAAGCCCTGATGTACATTGAGTGTTGCGCATAAGCCCTGGAGCACTCCAAGATTGATAAACGAATACCAGATCTGAGGCAACTTAAATATTCTAGATGTGCCTCACAACCACATTCTAGCACTAGTGTTGAGCAGGGACTCTAGAATTGCACTAGAGTAACGCCCATGTGAGAGTGTTGAGTTAAATGGCTCTGAAGAGCACTTGGGGTTACGGAGTTTCATAGTGTTGAGTCGAAAAGACTCCGAAGAACACTTCCATCACAATTATTTAATTTGACTAAACGATTCATCTTTTTACTATCATTACCTACTGCGGGAGGTACCATGTTAAATGAGAGAGTCCGACATGCAAGAGAGAGACTAGAGGTGCCTACCCAAGCCACCGAAAGACCGTCCAAAGAAATGGACCTTACCCCTAAAAATTGACTAATCAAAGTATCATGTGAATATACAAGATCAAATTTTATTACTAAGAATCTTAATAAACAATGACGTGTTTATTTACAAATAAAAGATATTTGTTGCACATAGTTATGTATAATAGGAGGCCACATTTTGTTAATAAATATTAAATAGTATTTATATGTAGTGGGCATCCACAAGTACAAATAAGTATTAATAACGTATTAATACTTAGGTTAAAAATAGTATTATTATAATTATTGCTATTATAAATATTATGAAAAGTTTAAATTAAAAACCACTCATAGTTGAAACAAGAGAAAGAGTCCTAGTTCAAGAGGACTGGTTAGTAAGTAAATAAATTTCTTTTAAATAAATTTAATTTTTTAATTTAAAGAAATTGATTGTCCAATAGTCCTAATCCAAGACTCCCCTACTTAAAGAGGGCAGAACCCAAGTTTTTGGGATCTTCTTCTTATGAGGATTATCAGTTTCTTTATGGTAATGAGAGGAAAGCATTATGCTCCAAGAAATTGAAGCAACCTCACCTAATAATTTCCAGATCTGAACCAACAATGGACCTAGGGCCTTTATCTCTCATTGCATGTTGGAACCAAGCTCGGGGGGATCCAGATAGAATCGAGAACGGTTCAGGGGTCAAGGTTGGGAGGAATGTGGTAGCCCCAAAGTAATTTGCCTAGGTCAGCTGAGCCTAGAGGGCTCTACATTAATCATTGTTTGAGTGTGCAGGTGACTTCAGGAAGGGAGCAAGCTACCAGCAATCAGGCATGAAATATGAACCCTCCATTTTATGTTAAACAAATTAGATGGTTAGATAAGTAACACAGGGTGCTTCCCCAGCAATCCATTGGCCTTGCCTTTCATTCACCCTAGTATCATTTAAATATAGAATTTTTGATAGGATTAAATAGAAAGCTTTGTTGTAAGTTGGAATTACGTATCTAGTGAATTTTTGCTTAGCAGAATGTCTAGCAGGTCTAGCTATACTATCCTGTGCTAGATATCCTAGAAATCTGTTCTCAAGAATTTAAAGAAACTCATATTTGCTCCTTCAGGATAGAAATGTTTAATTTATAAATGTAGTTTCCATTTTCTGAAAATAATGTTAAATTCCTTAAGTATTCGTATAGCTAAGTTACGAATGCTGCTCACTTCAATAAATAGCATTTCTATTATTTTTCCACTAAAACCCTATCACAGTTTAAAAACATTGATTCCTCTTAAAACTACTAACCCTATAGGAAACAAACTCAGGCTTCGAAATCATCTTGTACTCCATGCATCAATTTTTTTAGGATAAACGCAATTCTTACCACCTACCATGACAACCAAAACCTAGAAACTTACACATCAATGTTTTGGCCAATAGCTACCCAAAACAATCATCGAAATTATAGCACCAAGCATTAAAAGCAAAATACAGTATGCTCCTTGAGTGTTTTCTTTATCATCGCACCAATCAAACCTCTACCACGAAAACATCACAGTCAAATAGTTAAACGCATCACACAGGCGTTACAAATTACAAACTTAGTATCAGACATTTCATCTCTGCAACCTATACTTTTGAAAGAAAGTTGCGTTAAACATTTCAGAAGTCATCAGACCAGCTTAACCATAGTATAGCAACCCATATCCCTCCAAAGATAGATCGAAGCAGTAGCTAGGGCTATGGCCACTAATCAAAACGCAGAAAGGTTATATAGCAGACTCTAGCCAAAATAATTATATGACAACATGCTGAGAAGCATTACACATAACGACGAACCAGGGATCAATTCCCATGAACGTTCCATTCAAAGAAAAGACCCTTTAGTTATCTACCCATTAGTGACATAACAGTAAAAATTCCCAAATGACAGAGTATGCAAGGTGCATAGAAAATAAACCCCAGGTCACGATTTGTGCCATCAAATATTCATCATAGAAACCATTAGCTATCGAAAATTCTAGATACGGACATAATCCATTAAATTAAAACGTCAAGCTTAATAGAGTATCAACCCTTAGAAATAATATAGAAGGACAACCCAATGCCATACCAAATACATCACGCAAACATAAGTAAACCCCAATACATATGGGTACTGTTGATAAACACCGAGAGTTCATTAAAATACAGCCATAGAGCCGGATGGCCAAAATCTTCCATTAAAACCTTTAGAGCCTGCAAATGTCAAAAGTATACATTTCGTCATAACAGTCCAGCCAAATGGCAACTTCTAGGAAACCCAAATTGGTCAAAGTAAACTCAATCGAGTTCATCCAGTTCCCCATAGTAAACGCAAGACCCTCCACAGAGGCAAGAGGAGGAAAGGAGTAAATGTGGACTCTAGACTTACCGGTGGAAGACGCATCCAAGATTATGTCGTGAACATTAACCAGTTCTTAGATGAAGGAGACCAAACCTACTTCCCTGTCAAGCCAACAAACGATTGCAGTCAGAAGCTAGTCATTTTTAGTCACTGTCAAAATATAAGTGTTGCAATTAGATAATGGAGATATATATTTTTCTTACCTTCTTGTAACACCAGGCCTGCATAGAGAGACACTCATGGTGGGAAGACCATGAGCCAAGCTCAGGTCATACCACCAAACCCTTGGGTGCATTCCACACACAGACATAGATAAACAAGTCATCGAAACCATCCATGTTATAGTACCCAAGAATAAAACCCCCCCGGTGTAGCTGGCAGTCGTGGACATGTGATATCGTAGGGTAGATTTATTTGCCACCACCAACTCTCAACTACACGCTACCTAGTCATGATAGCTATAGTGGTGAGGGCATTCACGACCCCCAAGTAATTAAAACGCAAGGGTATTACAAATACCCCAAGTGGGGCATCAAGTTAACAAATTAATGATAAGTTTCCTATGTTATGAAACTCAAGGGGGGCTTCTACCTTCCCACAAAACCTTTCAAGCGGCAACCCTCCACACTTTTAGGCATTAGTATTGATTAAGTGTGGGACTTGCGAAATGAATGCCATAGGCAGGCATCCCCGTAAGTAAACCTGCAAACCAGAAAAAAAAGAGAAGACATTAGCAAAAGCGCTAAGTAAGACCATAATTTCCATTTGCTCACCCCTACCTCTCGGCAGCCCTGCCAGGTTACCTTGCCATTTTAAAGGACCAAGTGTCGCATCATGAGCATCAACCGCCATCAATAAAGGACCCAATCCACCTAGATTTCTAGTAAAACTTTAATACATGTGCATTCAAACCTTTTTGCTGTAAGAAGGAAATTCGCATTATTGCATTCAATACATTTGTACACATACGAAAAATCATATAACTAAGACATTTTAAGGACACTTCCGCAAAGATGTATGACTTTATATTTCACTAGATCCCGATATTACTGAATCTAAGACATTTCAAAAGTAGGAATCCAACACCGGTACGTTTCTTGTTATTTTATCAGTGTTGAAGTTAATTTTGTAATCATTAACTCTGAAAATAGCTTTTACTACATTAGCAGAAAATTTTAAATTTTTATGATTTTTGGGACATTACAATTCAATTACCAAACTCTCTTGTTGTTTCAAGTCTTCTACATGACTCAGAAAATATTCCATGGTCTTCTTATCAACCTCCTCAAGCATAGCATTTGAATGCTTCATGTTTTCCTTCACTCCTTGTTTTTGACTATTATCAAGTGCCAAACTTCCTTTTCCTTCAGCCTTTACAACATGCTGAAAAGCAATACCTTCTCTTAGTTGTGTTTGATCTTTTATGGAAGACTTAACTGTCTCTACTCTCTTTAGAACAGAACTTAGATTCTGTCTACCTCCTTCCTTCTTTATGACAATATCAGGAAATTGTCCATACTCCTTCATTTCGCTTGCCTTGAGTATCTCATCCTCACACTGAACATTCATCAGTTGCTCTTTCCTTTTCTGTAGCCTATGCCACCTCATATTTCTTCTCATAAAAAAACCATCCCTGGTCTTCCTCATTCCTCTGTAATAGTTCCATCACTGCTTTTAGATGGACTTCTATCTCAACCTTCTCCCTATCATACACTTCATCACTCAACTGTTTCCATATTCAATTAACCTTGGCATCTTCTTTCTGAAATATGTGGTTGCCTCCTGAACCTCTTTTATGACTTTCCATAGTCATCTTCTTGAGTTTCTTTCACTCTCTATGAGCTGCACTAGCCTCTGCAGTAACAGTTCTCCCTGCTACAACCTACCTCACCAAACCTCCTGTGTGCTTGGTCTTTTGGCAAGTACTAGTCCTCTTTTCTAGGACCTCCTAACTTCAACTTCTAACTATTAACTCTATGATTATTTAGCAGATCCAAACATCCAAAGGCTTATAGATGCTAAGCATTAACATTCATCCATATATGAACTACTTTAACATCTTATTCCCATCTCTTCCGCGGTGAATATAGATAAAAGCAACAAATATCAGACAACTGTAACATCAAGCATTCATATTCAGTAATCGACCAATGGCGAAAAACACAAAGCAATCACATAACATGGTATTTAATGTGGTTCAACCCCTCAGATGGAAGGCTACGTTCACAAGAATTGTTGTTTTATTATCTTTTAGGTAAGAGTACAACAGTTCTTCATCTGCGCACTAAGCTGCAGACTCTGTTCTCTATCTCAAAATTAGGTCTCTGCGCACACAGCTGCAGAGCCTTTACAATAGCTTCAAGCTTTTAGATTCTAACAATATTCAATAATGATCAACAAAACGAAGAGTAATCCTTTCCCTTACAAAATTGCCTTATATATAGATTAAGACCCGTAGGTCATGTCTTTTTATCTCGAAGGCAGAAACCCTTAGGTTTACAAAACTATCACGTGCGCGCCAATAGGTTGCTCTCGCCGAGTTGTTCCTTCTTTCACGGCCTTTAGACAACTGGTTCAAGTAGTAGTTCTCTGTGTGTGCAGTCAGTCACCTTCCTCCTGATCTACACCTACCCACTGCTTGGTAGTTATCAAGTATCTTTGCCAAAAATAGATCTCTGATGACCTAATCGGAACATGTGTTGTCTTCCATCCAACACTCTGCTTAGATGGATCTTCTGTTGATTGAACACATCGCAGTACTGTTCTCCTCGCAGCACTGTCTTCGCAATTCTTCCGACACTGCGCTGCATGCAACTTTGCAACATACAAAAACTTATCCTAAAAATTGTTCCAGCTTAACTACGCTCCGCTCCGCAGTTCTCAAAATCCTTCCTGCTAAACAATGTTGTAATACCCCAATTTTGACCCTTATGAAATATTGGCTTTTAATGTAAATATTGTATACAAGCGACGTATGTTTCCCTAGTGTGGAGCTCAAGGCCAAGGCCCCGCTAGTGTATGCTCGAATTTTATTTTAAATGGACAAACATTTGACATTTTGTTACCCATGTGCTATTAAGCCATGGGATATTGTAAATTGATGTAAATATTTAATATTGCAATAAAATACCAAAAACTTGCTATGGGCGCAACGAATGAGAAGGGAACATGTGTATTCCACTGGGGAGTAGTGAGGGGGTTGTGGGGTTGAACCATAAGCTGCCAAATGTCATCTTGAGAAGCCATTTGACTTCCTTGACATTTAATTCTGTGTAAGAAAGTTGTTGAAGAATTCAGTCCATGGCTTCAATAGAGCATGGGCAGCCCAGAAATTCGTATGGCAGAGTATGGGATCTGTTTTCTTGTACCACAAGTCACTCTACCTCATGGGAGTTGCTTCTAACTCATTCCCATTCCGGTGTGGGAGGGCCAACATCATTTTCCATCCAAGAAATGAATTCCCAGCAGTGAGCAAAACCAAAAATCACAACTTTGCAAAAACCCACGTTTTGAAGAGTAAAAAATGCCCAGATTTGGTATTTGACAGTAAAATCAAATGGGGTATCCATAGATATGAACCTTGGGGTGAATTGTAGAGTATGAGATACCTCGAAATTCATTGGAAAACCCAGTTTTTATAGCCCAGAAAACCAGTGACGGGATTGAGTTATTTGATGAATAGAATTGTGAGGAATCCAATTGTGAATGACTGAGCAGAGGTTGGGTTTGCTTGATAAACCTAGTGAAGGCTAGAATCTCAAGGATTAGCAGCTGGACCTTTCTATTCCCACCTTGAAGAGCACTGGAGGGAAGGGATGCCTGAGGGACTGTACAGTAGAGAAGGGGACCTTCCTTGTGGTGGGTGTGGTAGGTAATGTGGGTGCCTTGACTGTTGAATTCATCTGATATGCTTGTAGCTCTGTGGATGAGCTCACTGGCTTAGAATTTCCCTTTTTTGTCTTTTGTATGCTTGATAAACCCAACTGTGTGTCGGCTTAGCATAACTGTAGAATGAAACCATGGCTATGAGTGAGCCTGTCTAGTTCCTCCTTAGTGGTTACACAACCCAGCTCGGGGGTGATCTCTCAACTGAAAGAATACAAGCTGGATAGAGATATATGGTTGGGTGCAACATTGCTCTCACACAGCCAGTTGTTTGAACAGCTTCATCTCCAAGATAAATGTTCTATGTAATTTACATTATATGCATTATATGTTTTGCAGTGTGTTAATTGTGAATGTTAGTTGCCCATTTTAATGAAACGAAATGATTGTCTTAATGAAATCGACATGAAGTTAGTGCATAGCATGAGTACAAGATTGAATTCTCTACATGATAAACCATGATATGCATGTGTTAGATAGGATGATGCATTACTGTTTGTGTGCTTGCAAATATGTTTATTTCCGCTGTGTTTATATTGAGTATGAGTCTGCACACATAAGATTTTAATGGTTATAAATTTATGAGTAATGTATGGGGATGAGATCTTCAAATAAGCTTGGTATATTGGTCATGTTTCTCTTGCTTGAATCGGGTTGATGGAAGGGGATGTCACAGAGTGGTATCAGATCCTAGCTTGCAGCAATGGAGCTGCTTGGGAAAAACTCTGAGTTACAGGCAAGTGACAGAATGTTTTAACGCAGTATTGGTAATGTTCGGGCGGCATTTTTGATTGAAAAAATGGTAGTCTCAAATTTGTTAGGTGTGGAAGAGGATCAATGAGGTGCATATATCTCTCCAAGATCTTTCCAATGGTACCAGACTCGTCCCATTTGGCTAAGGGACGAAGGAGTTATGGACCTCGGAAGTCGCAGGGCCGGAAGCGTTTAAGGGTTGCGGATGTCGGGTTTCGAGAACATGAATTTTCAAAAATTGCGTTTGGATTTCTGAAATCCCGAACCCGCAATTTTTGGCTTTCAGGACATCAGGTGTCGGGTTTTGAGTTGCGAGAACACAAAGTTTTGGAATTGCGCATTCCGATTTCTGCAATCACGAACCCGCAATTTTGGGTTTCGGGTTTCGGGTTGTGGGTTGCGAGATGGTTACATTTCATGACCGCAACTTGACTTCTCGAACCCGCAATTTTGGGTTTCGGGTTGTGGGATGGTTACATTTTGTGACTGCAAATTGAATTCCCGAACCCGCAATTTTGGGTTCCGGGTTTCGGGTTGTGGGTTGCGGGATGGCTACATTTCGTGACCGCAATTTAACTTCCCAAACCCGCAATTTTTGGGTTTCGGGTTGCAGGTTCCGGCATGTGTGTGGCAGAATAAAAAAAAAAGTATAGAGCCCAAAAATTGATTTTTGGATTCCAGAAGCATGCAAGGTCGAAATTTGATGAGTTTAATGACATTCTGAGGCCATTGACGGAGGCCATGAATAAACCAGTGAAGATCTCGAACCCATTATGCTCTGATTTGGCATAAAATCTCAATGAATGGCTTTTACAAATCAGTGTCTTGACACTTGACAGAAGGTCGGATTGAATTGAAACTGATATGGAGCAGCCATGGAGTAGGTACGGTGTTAAGTTTGGAGTTTTGGAGCCAAAATCCAAAGGATGTGGAGTTGGGACGTGCAAGAAGGCCAAAAAACACTATTCCGGGCCACGTTTTTGGGATTTTGAAAAGCTTGTAGTGGAGGAAAGTGACTCTATAATTCGAAATCAAGAAATTACTGAACTCAGCATTTCATATTCTCAGTAAAGTAGACATATTCTATTAGACAAAGATTTACCAGAAATGCACCGTTTGCGAAAGTCATTTTTGGCCCAAAAATTTGGAATTTCGTTAAAATGTGAAAAGTGGAAAGTAGTCAAACCCATAATTTTCTAGAAGATGAATGGAGCATCTAAATAGAGATTCGCGAGTTGTTGAGTGTTCCTTTCTATATGTTCTAACTTATCCCAGTATAAACATTTTCATGATTCTTCATATATTTTCTTCCACATGTGGCTAAAGTAACAAAGTTGGCATTCCGGACCAAAATACAACTGTGTAATAATGTGCAGGATTGTGGTGAAAGTTGTCATTTTGGAAGTAACGTAGTTTCCACACCCGAGGTCGGAATGGAGCACGAGGACATGCATTGGAAAGCTTTTCCAGAAGGGAATAATGGTGTATGACCATAATTTGAATAGAGTTATCACATGCCATGGATAATTAGATTAGAAACGTGCCAGTGACTATTTTGTCAAATTATTGACAATATGGGCAATTTCCAGAATTGCATGAATGAGCAAAAGAAATGAATGCATAACAGCTATGTGAATTATTCTATGAGTTGATTATGTTAAATATTGATTGTTGTATATTTCTAGATGCATTCTTATGATGTCTAACAGATATTTTCATAATGCAAAGCGCTTGCAGCTTATAAAATTAATAATTGTAGCAGAAGTAGCATACAGGAAAAATGGTGACCATAAATGATGCTCAATATCCTTATGAGCATGAAGAAGACGTCCTAGGAGAATATGTGCATGAAGAGAATGTTGAGACTGAATCCAATGGGAGAAGAGAGCAGGTGACTCCTCAGAATTTGGTTGAAACCATGATGAGCTTAAATGAAAGATTGATGAAGGATCAAGAAGAAGAACACCAACTCAATGCTGCTATCTTGCAAAGTCTCACTAATATGCAGTAGAGGATAAACCTTGGGTCCAGCCCAAGTAATGTGGGTGAAGAAGAAAGAGATGTAGAGAGTCACTCTAGAGGTCGTTCAAAGAAGAGGACTCCAAGCCCAAGGGAGAGTTCTGTGAGCAAGAAGCATAGAACACCTTCCTATAGATCTTCTTCCAGCAAATCACATGACTCCAGAGGTTCTCAAAGAAGTCAAAGGCATGTGCCCAGGAGGTTTGGGGGAAGAAAGAAGTCCAAGGGAATTCCACAGGGAGAATTTAGGAAGGCAAGGTCTCCCACATTTGATGGAGAAGACAAGACTGGCAAAGAGGTTGAGGCATGGCTTCTTGGAATGAAGAAATATTTCAGAATTCAAGACTACTCCAGAAATGAAAAAGCCATAATTGCCATATACAATCTAAATGGTAGAGCTTCAATTTGGTGGGACAATCTCTTCCAAGTGAAAGGAATCAGTGAAAGGAAGATCTCTTGGGAAATATTTAAGAAGTACTTCAAGGAAAAATACCTTTTTGCTAGGTATTATGACAGTAAAAGAAAAGAGTTCAATGAACTCAAGTTGGGACAAAAATCTATGGAAGAGCATGTCCATAAATTTTTGGAATTGTTGAGGTATGTGGACTATATTAAGGATGAGAGAATAAAAATCCAATGCTTCCTTGGAAGTCTACTCCAAAGTTTCAAAGATAGGATTGAATTTGTTAATCCACCGAGTCTTGATTAAGCCATTAGAATGGAAATGCATTGCTATGAGCAGAATAAAGTAAATTCAGAGGTTAACCCAGCATGGAAAGGGAAGCTAAGAGGGAGGTTTGACCAAAAGAAGAGTGGTTTTAAGTCACCATTCAAAAGTCATCCTAGAACCTTTCCACAGGGGCAACAAGCAATGAGTTGATTCAAACCAGTAGTAGCAGCAGACAAAGCATCAAAGGGATCGCTTCAGTGTTGGGGATGTGGAGAAAACCACATGCTGAAGGATTTTTCACATCGGAAGGATAATCCCCGAAGATTTCACAACTTAAAGGGAGCAGCTACAGTGGAGGACATGGCAAGGGCAACGCCTCAAATTTATTCAGCGTTGGATAATCATCAAGCATATCATCAATCATTAGTGGTGGAAGTTGAAGGTAAGATTGCTACGCAATCTATTTCTATTTTGATTGATCCAGGATCTAGTCATAGTTATGTTTCTCCAAAAGTGGTCGAAGGTTGTTCTCTTAGAAAACTAAAGCACAATAAGTCTTAGTTAGTTCAATTAGCCACAGGGACCAAGAGAAAGGTTAGTGAAGTGGTGGTGGAATGCCCCATAGAATTGAATGGACTCCACACACATACGGATTTGAATATACTACCATTAGGTTCTTATGATGCCTTAATTGGCATGGACTGGTTGGAAGGGCATAGAGCAAAGTTGGAATGTCATTAGAAAGCACTTGAGTGCATTGATGAAGAAGGAAAACCAAGGTTGGTGAGAGGAATTTCCAAGCAAATTTTAGTAAGACAAATTTTAGCCTTACAGTTGAAAAAGTTTTATAAGAAAGGTTGTCAATTATATGCACTCCGTATATCAGATTCGTCAGAGGAAAAGGACCAAGGATAGAAGACTTTCCAATGTTGCAAGAGTTCCAAGATGTATTTCCGGATGAAGTGCCGGGACTACCACCAAAGAGAGATATTGATTTTAGCATCGATCTTGTTCCAGGGGCAGCACCGAATTCCAAAGCTCCTTATAGAATGAGCACATTAGAATTGGTAGAATTGAATATGCAGCTACAAGAATTAATATACAAGAGGTATATCAGGACAAGTGTGTCTCCTTGGGGAGCACCGGTGTTATTTGTTAAGAAGAAGGATGGGAATCTAAGGCTATGTATTGATTACAGGCAGCTCAATAAAGTGACAGTCAAGACCA
The DNA here is from genome assembly GCA_027924585.1 of Larix kaempferi. Classification (NCBI taxonomy): domain Eukaryota; kingdom Viridiplantae; phylum Streptophyta; class Pinopsida; order Pinales; family Pinaceae; genus Larix; species Larix kaempferi. The sequence continues at coordinate 8,173,974 of BSBM01000201.1, forward strand.
AGTATCCATTGCCAAGAATTGATGACTTGTTTGATCAAATGAAGGAAGCTAAAGTGTTTTCAAAGATTCACTTGAGATCGGGGTACCATCAAGTAATGATTAAGGAGGAAGACATTCACAAGACAACCTTCAGAACTAGATATGGCCATTATGAGTTCATTGTGGTGCCATTTGGTCTTACCAATGCCCCTACTACATTCATGTGTCTCATGAATAGTGTCTTCAACAAATATTTGGATAAGTTTGTGATTGTGTTCTTGGATGACATTCTTGTCTATTCAAGGAATCAAGAAGAACATGAGGAACATCTAAGAATGGTGTTGCAAGTTCTTAGAAAACATCAGTTGTATGCCAAGTTAAGCAGGTGCGAATTTTACCAAAAGAAGGTGGAATATTTGGTTCATATCACTTCTGAAGAAGGTATTGCAGTGGATCCATAAAAGATTAATGCCATCATGGATTGGCCTAATCCAAAGAATGTTTCAGATGTTAGATCTTTTATGGGTCTTGTTGGTTACTACAGAAGGTTCATTGAAGGATTCTCGAAGATAGCTCACCCAATTACTTCGTTGCAGAGAAAGAATATCAAGTTTGTATGGTCTGAAGAGTGTGAGAAAATCTTTCAGTAGTTAAAGGAGCTACTTACCAGCGTTCCTGTTTTGAAGATAGTAGATCCAAAGAAAGAGTTCGTGGTGTGCATAGATGCTTGCATTGAAGGGCTAGGTGGAGTGCTCATGCAAGAAGGATTTGTGATTTTCTACGAATCAAGAAAATTAAAAGAACACGAAAAGAATTATGCCACACATGATTTGTAATTAGCATCCATAGTACATTCTCTCAAGATGTAGAGACATTATTTGATCTGAAGAAGATTCGAGCTTAGAACAGACCACATGAGCTTGAAGTATTTGTTTGATTAGCCAAAATTGAATGTTAGGCAAGCTAGGTGGATGGAATTTCATTGTGAATTCAATTTTGAAATTAAGCATGTAAAAGGGAAAGAAAATAAGGTTGCAGATGCTCTTAGCAGAAAATTTCATGTTGCAGCAGTAAGTATGTGCAAGTTAGCTTTGAAGACAAGAGTTATTGAAGCCCAAAACAATGAGGAAATTTGCCTTCAAATTAAAGAAAAATTGTAGCAGAGTAATGTGGATGAAAAGTGTGCGGGATATCAGCTTGGTGAAGACAATATCCTCATCTATAAGGATAGATTGTACATTCAAAATAGTGCAGATTTGAAGAAGCTAGTGACGGATGAAACTCATCAAATGCCATACTCTGGACACCCAGGATATCAGAAAACTATAACAACAGCAAGAAAACAATACTTTTGGCATGGTATGAATAAAGGCATAGTTGATTACATTGCTAGGTGTAAGAAGCACCAACAAGTTAAGGAAGAGCACCAACATCCAACAAGATTGTTGCAGCCTTTACCCATTCCAGAATGCAAGTGGGAAGTGATCTCTATGGATTTTATAATAGGTCTGCCCATGACAGTGAAGATGCATGATTCAATCATGGTTGTGGTGGACATGCTATCAAAGGTAGCTCACTTTATTCCAGTCAAGTCCACTCACAAGGCTAATGATATTGTAAATATATTCATGAGAGAGATATTTAGATTGAATAGATTGGCTAAGGCACAAATTTATGATCGTGATGCAAAGTTCACTTCCAATTTTTGGAAATGATTATTTCAGGAATTGGAAACTAAATTGAATTTCAGTACAGCATATCATCCTCAAACAGATGTCCAAACTGAGAGGGTGAATCAGGTTCTTGAAGACATGCTGAGAATCTATATGATGGATAAACCATCCAAGTGGGAGGGTTACCTACACTTGGTAGAATTTGCATACAATAATGGACATCATGCATCATTGGGAATGAGTCCATTTGAAGCAATGTATGGCGAAGGATGTAGGACTCTAGTGAATTGGGACAGCCCGGTGAACACAGTAGTACTTGGGCAAGAGACGATCAAGGAAATGGAACAGGAAGTTACTAAGATCAGGCAGAATTTAAAGGAAGCTCAGGATAGGCAGAAGAGTTATGTAGATTTGAAAAGAGTGCATAAGGAATTTCAGACGAGGGATCCTGTCTATTTGAGAGTGAAACCAAGGAAGAGTTCTCTCAAGTTGGGGAGTTGTGCCAAGTTGTCACCAAGATATTGTGGGCCATTTGAAGTCCTTGAAAGGTTAGAGCTAGTTGCATATAGAACTGCATTGCCTGCTAACATAAAATCTCATAATGTTTTCCATGTATCTTTGCTTAAGAAGTATGTACATGATCCTAATCATACGATTGATTGGACTGTGATACAGGTGGAACCCAAAGGAGAGTTCCAAGTAGATCCTATGTGCATCCTCGATAAGAAGGTCACTCTGCTCCGAAATAGAGCCATTAGGCAGGTAAAGGTCCAATAGGAGCACCTTAGTCCTGATGAGGTTACGTGGGAGCTGGAGGATGCCATGCGAGAGGCATTCCCATTTTTGTTCAGTTTTGAGAACATCGAGGATGGTGTTGTTCTAAGGGGGAGGAGAATGTAAATATTGTATACAAGTGATGTATGTTTCCCTAGTGTGGAGCTCAAGGCCAAGGCTGCTAGTGTATGCTCGTATTTTATATTAAATGGACAAGCATTTGATATTTTGTTACCCATGTGCTATTAAGCCATGGGATATTCTAAATTGATGTAAATATTTAATATTGAAATAAAATACAAAAAAATGGCTATGGGAGCAATGAATGAGAAGGGGCCATGTGTATTCCACTAGGGAGTGGTGAGGGGGTTGTGGGGTTGAACCATAAGCTGCCAAATGTCATCTTGAGAATCCATTTGACTTCCTTTGCTAACATTTAATTCTGTGTAAGACAGTTGTTGAAGAAATTAGTCCATGCTTCAATAGAGCATGGCCAACCCAGAAATTCGTATGGGAGAGTATGGGCTCTGTTTTCTTGTACCATAGGTCACTCTACCTCATGGGAGCTTCTTCTACCTCATTCCCATTCCAGTGTGGAAGACCCCAACATCATTTTCCATCCAAGAAACGAATTCCCAACAGTGAGCAAAACCAGAAATCTCAACTTTGCAAGAACCCACATTTTGAAGAGCCAAAAACGCCCAGATTTGGTACTTGACAGTAAAATCCAATGGGGGATCCATAGATATGAACCTTGGGGCGAATTTAAGAGAATGAGATACCCCAAAATCCATTGAAAAACCTAGTTTTTATAGTCCAGAAAACCAGTGACGGGTTTGAGTTATATGATGAACAGAATTATGAGAAATCCAATTGTGAATGACTGAGCAGAGGTTGGGTTTGCTTGATAAACCTAGTGAAGGCTAGAATCTCAAGGATTAGCAGCTAGACCTTTGTATGCCCACCCTAAAGGGAACAAAAGGGAAGGGACTCCTGAGGGACTGTAGATCAGAGAATGGTAGCTTCCTTGTATTGGGTGTGGTAGGTAATGTGGGTGCCTTGACGGTTGAATTCATCTGAGATGCCTGTAGCTCTATGGCTGAGCTCACTGGCTTAATGTTTCCCTCCTTTGTCTTTTGTATGCTTGATAAACCCAACTGTGTGTTTGCTTAGCATAGATGTAGAGTGAAACCATGGTTGTGAGTGAGCCTGTCTAGTTCCTTCTTAGTGGATACACAACCCATTTCAGGGGTGATCTCTTCGCTGAAAGAATACAAGATGGACATAGATCTATGGTTGGGTGGAACATTGCTCTCACATAGCCAGTTGTTTGAACAACTTCATCTTCAAGATAAGTGTTCTCTATAATTTACATTATATGCATTATGTGTTTTGCAATGTGTTAATTGTGAATATTAATTGCCCATTTTAATGAAATGAAATGATTGTCTTAATGAAATCGACATGAAGTTATTGCATAGCATGAGTACGAGATTGAATTCTCTACATGACGAACCATCATATGCATGTGTTAGATAGGATGATGCATTACTGTTTGTGTGCTTGCAAATATGTTTATTTCCGTTGTGTTTATATTGAGTATGAGTCTGCACACATAAGATTTTAATGGTTATAAATTTATGAGTAATATATGGGGTTGAGATCTTCAAATAAGCCGGTAGATTGGTCATGTTTCCCTTGCTTGCATCGGATTGATGGAAGGGGACGTCACAGAGTGGTATCAGAGCCTAGCTTGTAGCACTCGGGCTGCTTGGACCAAACTCTGAGTTACAGACAAGTGACAGAATGTTTTAACGCACTATTGGTGAAGTTGGGGCGGCATTTTTAATTGAAAAAATGGTAAGGTCACGTTTCTCAGGTGTGGAAGAGGATCACATAGGTGCATATATCTCTCCAAGAGATTTCCAACGGTACCAGACTCGTCCCATTTGGATAAAGGACAAAGGAGTTATGGACCCCCAAAGTCGCAGGGCCGGAAGCGTTTTGGGTTTCAGGTTTCGAGAATGCGAATTTTCAAAAAGTGGATTTGGATTTCTGAAATCCCGAACCCGCAATTTCGGGTTTCGAGTTGTGAGTTGAGGGATGGTTACATTCCGTGACCACAACTTGACTTCCCGGACCCACAATTTCAGGTTTCGGGTTTCGGGTTGCGGGTTGTGGGATGCTTACATTCCATGACCGCAACTTGACTTCTTGAACCCGCAATTTTGCGTTTTGGGTTGTGGGTTGTGGGATGGTTACATTCCATGACCACAACTTGACTTCCCGAACCCGCAATTTTTGGGTTTCGGGTTGTGGGTTGCGGCCTGTGTGCGGAGGAATAATAAAAAAAAAGTATAGAGCCCGAAAATTGATTTTTGGATTATAGGAGCATGTAAGGTTGGAATTTGATGAGTTGAGTTACATTTTGAGGCCATTGACGGAGGCCATGAATGAACCAGTGAAGATCCCAAACCCATTATGCTCTGATTTGGCATAAAATCAGAATAAATGGCTTTTACAAATCAGTGTCCCAACGATTGACAGAAGGTCGGATTGAGTCGAAACTGATATGGAGCAGCCATGGAGTAAGCACACTATTAAGTTTAGAGTTTTGGAGCCAAAAACCAAAGGATGTGGAGTCAGAGTAAGAAAGAAGGCCAAAAGGCACCATTCCAGGCCACGTTTTTTGGGATTTTGAAAAGCTTGCAGCGGAGGAAAGTGACCCTATAATTTGGAATCAAGAAAATTATTGAACTCAACATTTCATATTCTCAATAAGCCAAACATATTTTGTTAGACAAAGATTTCCCAGAAATGCACTGTTTGGGAAATATCCATTTTTGGCCCAAAATTTGGAATTTCAGAAAAATGTGAAAAGTGGAAAGTAGTCAAACCCATAATTTTATAGAAGATGAATGGAGCATCATAATAGAGATCCGCGAGTTGGTGAGTGTTCCTTGCTATATGGATTAACTTCGCTCGGTAGAAAGGTTTTCTTGGTGCTTCATAGATTTTCTTCCACAAGTGGCTGAAGTTGGCATTCCAGAAAAAAATAGAACTATGTAAAAATGTGCAGAATTGTGGTGAAAGTTGTCATTTTTGAAGTAACGTAGTTTCCACAACCGAGGTATGAATGGAGCATGAGGATAGGCATTGGAAAGCTTGTCTAGCAGGGAATAATGGTGTATGACCATAATTTGAATAGGGTTATCACACACCATGGATAATTAGGGCAGAAACGTGCGAGTGACTGTTTTGTTGTAGTGCTCTGGTTTTTCAGCAGAGCACTATGTAAAATTTCAGGGTTAATTTTCTACTTATTAAACTTTATCAAGTGTATGGGAGTAAATTTCTAAGAATTACTATGTGCCTAAATAATATTTAGTGTTCTGTCGTGTTTTTTATCAACATTACATTCGTAATTTAAAATAGACAAACATATCAATATTTCCTTTTCAACAATCATGTTCTAGCATAAGAATATGTTTCACAACTCAGTAAATCAGTAAATAGCAGTAAATCAGTAAATAGCAAGTTATGCATGTTTACAGTAAGTTTTAGCATAGTAGTCAATAACGGAAATTACCTGATGCTGATGCTAATTGTAAGTTGTAGCAGGTTGTATAACCCCTTAGACAGCCAAACTGAAGTGTCCACCCTACCGACCAGCTATTATCTTGCTGGCCCTTGGAAATCAAAGGATTTCCAAGCCCCCGAGCCGACAATCTGATAATCCCGAGAGCAGTCTTTCCTTCTGTTCTCAAAATATTTCTGTTCTCCAAACTTCTTTTTTTCCCCCATAAAAAAACCTCCTCTTTCTCCAAGCTCTCCCCCTCTATATAATTTCCCTTCCTCGAGAATATCTTGGGCTTACTCCACCGCCCCAAAATCCCCCTCTGGAGCCCCTCAACATTTACTCCTATCACCAGTTCATTCATACACGGTTCTTTATAAAAAAAAGTATAATTAATTACTCTCATGGAAAAATTAGTTGGTTTTGGATTGACGGTCGTAAGTATTTATTACGGTGGGGATTATCACCCAAAGGTTATCCATTCGGGACAAGCTTCATTAAATACAAGTCTATTCGCTATCCTTGGTATTTAATGTTATTAATGTAATTAATAAAATATTATATAATTAGTTGCCCCTTTTCAACTTGGACATGATGTGTCTTAATGGTCCACCTTATCCGTCGAGACTACTTAGCTTGAGGTTTAAATTCCAAGATTAACATTGAATAATTAAATAACCATTTTCCATCACATCACGTTCATTCCAAAAAGGATTATCCTATTATGGCTAACTTTTGAAATGGAAATAATCACACAATATTAATTTATAAATCAATATTTTAAATCTTACTTATATTGCATTTGTTACGATAGGGATATAAATGTTGCTGGAATATTATTAATTAAGTAATAATAATAATTAGATCCCCATTTATTAATTAATAATAATAATTAAATCACCCTTTAACAATAATAAAAGGTGAATTAATCATAGTATTCTTAATTATTTGTTTATCACATGAGTACCCTATCATCAACATAGCATCCTTGTTCTTATAAACAAAGCACTTGTGAGGGCTTAAACAATTTTTACTAATTAATTAGACACTATCATTACCATATTCACAACAGTTCTCCTATGATAATGTTAACTGACGACACTTGTCTTAGTTTATTATTACAATGTTTTCATATAATTACTAATTCACTTATTTACACATTGACAACCTAACCATTCATTACCTAAGTTGATTGATGTATCCTTAACTGAGTTATCTATGACATTTATACTACTATTCAAGCATGACAAGTATGTTATACACCAGTAATATTGTACACGTACAAGGTGTGCATGCATGGCCAGTGTATGCACATGTCGGATATGTACTATAAACAAACCCCATTCTGCCTATGCATACTTGCTAACTAATAATAGTATCTACCCCCATGCAGAAGAGCAAGCATAATATATAGTATAATTACTTTAACATCCTCGGTTATTTAACAGTTAACCATTTACGATTTAACATCATTGTCTTTATGTTTACATTAGTTTAATCAATCAAGTACAGGAAGGGTGCCTACTTCCACTAACTCGGAATCAAGGAATACTAAACCCTCAACAGTACTAACTAACACATCCTCCCGTCATAACCTACGTCCAGCATCCTCCCTATCCTCCCTCTGCTAGTACAACAGTGGATGTCGGACTCACCGATCTGACCACATAGAACTTGAGAGCGATAGCGTCGGCTGAACAGCGGACCTATCCTCCCCTAGCAGGCATCCGACCATCGTCATCACAACAACATGGGGAGCGTGTCTCAGCACGGCCCTCCCACGACCTCGGGTCGCATGGAACCATAGGGTGGGAAACACATCCATCCCTCTCAACATACTGGGCCTACGCCCTTATCAACTCATACTTGCTGCTATCGGGATTATCAGTTTGTGTTATCGTATCCTCATTTTGGCTGCTAAGGTTTGCTGTATGAACATGTTTTTCCTTTCCAATATATATCAGATCAAGTAACTGGCTATCCCATAGCCCTTGTGTCCTGTAGGTTAGTGTTTTGCAAAATACAATTTATAGAAAGCATTTCCCATTGATCGCCAATTGATCCATGTTATCATTTCATTTCATGTAACCTTTTAGCTCATCATAGTTACATATAACATTTCAATAATTCATATAAGAAGATGGTATCCACGTACCGAATCATATATTTCACATTTCATTAATGAAAACATATAAACATATACTGCAATCGTAAAATAAGGAAATCATATGATAATCATGACATCATAATCGCATAACATAGTAACATCATAATCATGGTGAAATCATAAAACAGAGTAACATCATATAACGAGGTCCAATATAGTTTACTCAGTCGAGCTGAGTTCAACAGAATATATAAGAAATAAAGTATGGTGTGTCTAACTAATAAATATGCCGAATCAAAATATGGGCATTACATTTGTCAAATTGTTAACAAAATGGACAATTTCCAGAATTGCATGAATGGGCAAAAGAAATGAATGCATAATAGCTATGTGAATTATTCCATGAGTTGATTATGTTAAATATTGATTGTTGTATATTTCTAGATGCATTCTTATGATGTCTAACAAATATTTTCATAATGCACAGTGCTTGCAGCTCATAAAATTAATAATTGTAGCTCAAGAAAAATGGTGATTATAAATGATGCTCAAGATCATCATGAGCATGAAGAAGACGTCCTAGGAGAAAATGTGCATGAAGAGAATGTTGAGATTGAATCCAGTGGTAGAAAAGAGCGGGTGACTTCTCAGAATTTGGTTGAAACCATGGTGAGCTTCAATGAAAGATTGATGAAGGCTCAATACGAACAACACCAACTCAATGTTGCTATCTTGCAAAGTCTCACTGATATGCAACAGAGGATAAACCTTGGGTCCAACCCAAGCAATGTGGGTGAAGAAGGAAGAGATGCAGAGAGTCGCTCTAGAGGTCGTTCAAAGAAGATGACTCCAAGCCCAAGGAAGAGTTCTATGAGCAAAAAGCATAGAACACCTTTCTGTAGATATTCTTCCAGCAAATTACATGACTCCAGAGGTTCTCAAAGAAGTCAAAGGCATGTGCCCAAGAGGTTTGAGGGAGAAAGAAGTCCAAGAAAATTCCACAGGGAGAATTCAGGAAGGAAAGGCCTCCCACATTTGATGGAGAAGACAAGACTAGCCAAGAGGCTGAGGCATGGCTTCTTGGAATGAAGAAATATTTGAGAATTCAAGACTACTCCAGAAATCAAAAATCCAGAATTGCCATATACAATCTAAATGGTAGAGCTTCAATTTGTGGGAAAATCTCTTGCAAGTGAAAGGAATCAGTGAAAGGAAGATTAGTTGGGAAAGATTTAAGAAGTACTTCAAGGAAAAATACCTTTCTGCTAGGTATTATGATAGTAAGAGAAAAGAGTTCAATGAACTCAGGTTGGGACAAAAATCTATGGAAAAGCATGTCCATAAATTTTTGAAATTGTTGAGGTATGTGGATTATATTAAAAATGAGAGAATAAAAATCCAATGCTTCCTTGGAAGTCTACCCCAAAGTTTCAAAGATAGGATTGAATTTGTTAATCCACCAAGTCTTGATGGAGCCATTAGAATGACAATGCATTGTTATGAGCAGAATAAAGGAAAATCGGAGGATAACCCAGCATGGAAGGGGAAGCTAAGAGGGAGGTTTGACCAAAAGAAGAGTAGTTTCAAGCCAGCATTCAAAAGTCATCCTAGAACCTTTCCACAAGGGCAGCAAGCAAGGAGTGGATTCCAACCAGCAGTAGCAGCAAACAAAGCATCAAAGGGACGGCTTCAGTGTTGGGGATGTGGAGAAAACCACATGCTGAAGGATTGTCCAAATCGGAAGGATAATCCCTGAAGATTGCGCAACTTAAAAGGTGCAGCTATAGTTGAGGACATGGCAAGGGCAATGCCTCGAATTTATGCAACGTTGGATAATCATCAAGCATATCATCAATCATCAGTGGTGGAAGTTGAAGGTAAGATTGCTACACAATCTATTTCTGTTTTGATTGATCCAGGTTCTACTCATAGTTATGTTTCTCCAAAAGTGGTCAAAGGTTGTTCTCTTAAAAAAGTGAAGCACAATAAGTCTTGGTTAGTTCAATTAGCCAGAGGGACCAAGAGAAAGGTTAGTGAATTGGTGGTGCAGTGCCCCATAGAATTGAATGGAATCCACACACATGTAGATTTGAATATACTACCATTAGGTTCTTATGATGCCTTAATTGGCATGGACTGGTTGGAAGAGCATAGAGCCAAGTTAGACTATTATGAGAAAGCACTTGAGTGCATTGATGAAGAAGGAAAACCAAGGTTGGTGAGAGGAATTCCCAAGCAAGTTTCAGTAAGACAAATTTCATCCTTACAGTTGAAAAAGTTTTATAAGAAAGGTTGTCAAGTATATGCACTCCATATATCAGATTCGTCAGAGGAGAAAGGACCAAGGATAGAAGACTTTCCAATGTTGCAAGAGTTCCAAGATGTATTTTCGGATGAAGTGTCGTGACTACCACCAAAGAGAGATATTGATTTTACCATCGATCTTGTTCCAGGGGAAACATCGAATTCCAAAGCTCCTTATACATTGAGCACACCAAAATTGGTAGAATTGAAGATGCAGCTACAATAATTAATGGACAAGAGGTATATCAAGCCAAGTGTATCTCCTTTGGGAGCATCGGTGTTATTTGTTAAGAAGAAGGATGGGACTCTAAGGTTATGTATCGATTACAGGCAGCTCAATAAAGTGACAGTCAAGAACAAGTATCCATTACCAAGAATTGATGACTTGTTTGATCAAATGAAGGAAGCTAAAGTGTTTTTGAACATTGACTTGATATCGGGGTACCATCAAGTAAGGATTAAGGAGGAAGACATTCATAAGACAACCTTCAGAACTAGATATGGTCATTATGAGTTCACTGTGGTGCCATTTGGTCTTACCAATGCACCTGCTACATTCATGTGTTTCATGAATAGTGTCTTCAGCAAATATTTGGATAAGTTTGTGATTTTGTTCTTGGATGACATTCTTGTCTATTCAAGGAATGAAGAAGAACATGAGGAACATCTAAGAATGGTGTTTCAAGTTCTTCGAGAACATCAGTTGTATGCCAAGTTAAGCAAGTACGAATTTTACCAAAAGAAGGTGCAATATTTAGGTCATATCATTTCTGAAGAAGGTATTGCAGTGGATCCAAAAAAGATGAATGCCATCATGGACTGGTTTACTGCAAAGAATGTTTCAGATGTTAGATCTTTTATGGGTCTTGCTGGTTACTACGGAAGGTTCATTGAAGGATTCTCCAAGATAACACGCCCAATTACTTCGTTGCAGAGAAAGAATATCAAGTTTGTATGGACTCAAAAGTGTGAGAAAAGCTTTTAGCAGTTAAAGGATCTACTTACTGGTGCTCCTATTTTGAAGATAGTAGATCCAAAGAAAGAGTTCGGGGTGTGCACAGATGCTTGCATTGATGGGCTAGGTGGAGTGCGCATGCAAGAAGGATTTGTGATTTGCTACGAATCAAGGAAATTAAAAGAACAAGAAAAGAATTATGCCACACATGATTTGGAATTAGTAGCCATAGTACATGCTCTCAAGGTTTGGAGACATTATTTGATGGGAAGAAGATTCAAGCTTAGAACAGACCACATGAGCTTGAAGTATTTGTTTGATCAGCCAAACTTGAATGCTAGGCAAGGTAGGTGGATGGAATTTCTTTGTGAATTCGATTTTGAAATTAAGCATGTAAAAGGGAAAGAGAATAGAGTTGCAGATGCTCTTAGCAGAAATTTTCATGTTGCAACAGTAAGTATGTGCAAGCCAGATTTGAAGAAAAGAGTTATTGAAGCCCAAAACAATGAGGAAACTTGCCTTCAAATTAAAGAAAAATTGCAGCAAGGTAATGTGGATAAAAAGTGTGCGGGATATCAACTTGGTGAAGACAATATCCTCATCTACAAGGATAGATTGTACATTCCAAATAGTGCAGATTTGAAGAAGCTAGTGATGGATGAAACTCATCAAATGCCATACTTTGGACACCCAGGATATCAGAAAGTTATAACAATAGCAAGAAAACAATGCTTTTGGAATGGTATGAAGAAATACATAGCTGAGCACATTGCTAGGTGTCAAAAGTGCCGACTGGTTAAGGCAGAGCACCAACACCTAGCAGGATTGTTGCAGCCCTTACCCATTCCGGAATGGAAGTGGGAAGTGATCTCTATGGATTTTATAACAGGTCTTCCCATAACAATGAAGAAGCATGATTCAATCATGGTTGTGGTGGAACATCTATCAAAGGTAGCTCACTTTATTCTAGTCAAGTCCACTCAGAAGCCTAATGATATTGCAAATATCTTCATGAGAGAGATATTCAGATTGCATGTATTGCCTAAGGCATTCCCATTTTTGTTCATTTTTTAGAACACTGAGGACGGTGTTGTTCTGAGGGGGAGGGGAATGTAATACCCTAATTTTAACCCTTATGAAATATGGGCTTTTAAAGTAAATATTGTATACAAGCGATGTATGTTTCTCTAGTTTGGAGCTCAAGGCCAAGGCCCCGCTAGTGTATGCTCAGATTTTATTTTAAATGGACAAGCATTTGACATTTTGTTACCCATATGCTATTAAGCCAGGGAATATTGTAAATTGATGTAAATATTATATATTGCAATAAAATACCAAAAACTAACTATGGGAGCAACGAATGAGAAGGGGCCATGTGTATTCCACTAGGGAGTGGTGAGGGGGTTGTGGGGTTGAACCATAAGCTTCCAAATGTCATCTTGAGAACCCATTTGACTTTCTTTGTTGACATTTAATTATGTGTAAGAAAGTTGTTGAAGAATTTAGTCCATGGCTTCAATGGAGCATTGGCAGCCAAGAAATTCATATGGCAGAGTATGGGCTCTGTTTTCTTCTACCACAAGTCACTCTACCTCATGGGAGTTGCTTCTACCTCATTCCCATTCCAGTGTGGAAGAACCCATCATCATTTTCCATCCAAGAAACGAATTCCCAGCACTGAGCAAAACCAGAAATCGCAACTTTGCAAGAACCCACGTTTTGAAGAGCCAAAAACGCCTAGATTTGGTATGTGACAGTAAAATCCAATGGAGGATCCATAGATATGAACCTTGGGGTGAATTTGAGAGTATGAGATACCCCAAAATCCATTGGAAAACCCAGTTTTTATAGCCCAGAAAAAAAGTGACGGGATTGAGTTATTTGATGAACAGAATTGTGAGAAATTCAATTGTGAATGACTGAGCAGAGGTTGGGTTTGCTTGATAAACCCAATGAAGGCTAGAATCTCAAGGATTAGCAGCTGGACCTTTCTATTCCCACCCTAAAGAGCACTAGAGGGAAGGGATTCCCGACGGACTGTACAGTAGACAAGGGGACCTTCCTTGTGTTGGGTTTGGTAGGTAATGTGGGTGCCTTCACTGTTGAATTCATCTGAAATTCCTGTAGCTCTGTGGATGAGCTCACTGGCTTAGCATTGCCCTCCTTTGTCTTTTGCATGCTTGATCAACCCAATTGTGTGTTTGCTTAGCATAGCTGTAGAGTGAAACCATGGCTATGAGTGAGCCTGTCTAGTTCCTCCGTAGTGGATACACAACCCAGCTCAGGGGTGATCTCTTAACTGAAAGAATACAAGCTTGACAAAGATCTATGGTTGGGTGGAACGTTGCTCTTACATATCCAGTTGTTTGGATAGCTTAATCTTCAAGATATGTGTTCTCTGTAATTTACATTATATGCATTATGTGTTTTGCGGTGTGTTAATCGCCCATTTTAATGAAATGAAATGATTGTCTTAATGAAATCGACATGAAGTCAGCGCATAGCATGAGTACGAGATTGAATTCTCTGCATGATGAACCATCATATGCATGTGTTAGATAGAATGATGCATTAATGTTTGTGTGCATGCAAATATGTTTATTTTCGTTGTGTTTATATTGAGTATGAGTCTGCACACAAAATGTTTTAATGGTTATAAATTTATGAGTAATGTATGGGGATGAGATCTTCAAATAAGCCCAGTAGATTGGTCATGTTTCCCTTGCTTGCATCGGGTTGATGGAAGGGGACGTCACAAATGCCCCAATTGGGCCAGGACCAACAAGTCCCTAACACTTACATGTGGGTCTCCCCTGAGCCACCTACAACTTCTTCAAGGTGTTCCGTTGATTGTGGGGTGAGCTTTGCAGCGAACTCATTGGATGTGTCGATCAGATTTTCTACCGTGGTCTTCGTATGTTGCTCGATTTTCCCAACTATTTTCAGCAACTCATGTGTTATCTCATGGCCGATCTGGCCTTGCACCTGCTCGTGATTCTCATGCAGCTCCTTTAACTTTTCTTCAATCTCCTGCGAGATCGTGTCGGCCCCCTCTAACAATGGCTGCGACTTATCGCCCATTTTTGTCTCTTTCTCACGTAAAGCTTGCACTTCCTTCTTGAGGGTGTTAATTTCTCTGTATTTTAGTAGCTTATCTCTTGCTGGAAGCACCTTAACTTCTTCACCTAACTTTTCCAGTGCTTCTTCCTTTTCTTTCACTTCCGTCTTTACCTCCAACAATTGTTCATCTTCCTCGAGGGCATTAAATTCATTCGATGTTGCTTCCAATAGACTCTGGCATTTAGCCACTTCAGCAGCAATATTCTGTGCTGCGGTCTTCGTTGCTCCCTCTCTTAATTGTTGTTCATTTGGTGGGGTCTGTGGACTGATCTGTGCCTTCAGGGAAGCAATTTCAAACTCATGGAGAATCTCCATGTCTTGCTTCTCTGTCTTAAGACTAGTCACCAGATCGCGAATCTTGACAATAATATCTGCTCATTTTAGTTGTACTTCAAATTCATCTACGTTATCTGAAACCGCAGTTATCTTGGACTCCAATCTCAGCTAACAATCCTGTTCATCTTGCAGTTGTATAGCTCTCCACGAGCTATCTTCCTCTAGTTTCCTATTAGCTGCTTGCAGCTCGGCTTGTCTTTTCAGCGCATATATGGTTCTGTCATGCATTTCTTCACAAACTTGCGTCTGCAAGTAATGTAGGCCTGGAAATGGTATCTTTGGAAGATCAAGCTCCACACGCTCTACATTCTTCGTATCTAGCATTACTTGATCAGGTAATGGAAACCTTATAGATAATGGTTGCAGATGGACACCATGAAATCTCATGGGAATGGTGATTTGCTGCTGCAAAGTCCTTGCAGATTCCCCTTCAGCCTTTGATTCCTGCGGCAAGGGCAATATTTTGCTTACTTCATCAAATTTTTGGGAAATCCCTTGCAGTGTAGTCAGTTTCTAGTCCAAACTGTCATGAATCTCCTTTTCCTTCTTCTCCTTGTCGGTTGAGAGCTCCTCCATTTTCTCAGTGACATTCGCGGCGATCATTAGGTAGTCATCCTCGCGAAGCACTGTGTCCAATTGGTCTTTACTTGATTTTTGTTTCTTCCTTGGTTCCTTGCGCCCTGAAGGAATCCCAGTGTCCTTCCTTTTCCCTGACTCTTTGTCTTCTACTATGGGACACGAGATAGGGCACGGATAAGGTTATCCTCGCCATAATCACTTTGGACATCCACAATGTCAACTCGGAATTCAGCTGGCCATTCTTTCATGATATTTTCAATATCTTCCTCGTACATGTGGTAGTTTCCTGGGTACTAGTCAGGATTCTTCATCTCGCTTTAGCTGAAATCAAGATGCATTTCATCACAGCATAAAAGTTGACGATGTGGATATATTTGCTAGCTACTTGTTTTGGTATTCGAGGCGTAAGCATGATGGCCCCACGCAGCTGGTCATAATATGTGTAAAAGACCAGTGTTGTCTCGTGCTGTCTTTCGGGATTCAAATTTTCCCAAAGGTTTTGATATCGAGCACCTCTACAGTCCGAAGTGTCTGTGCTCACTCCAACGTATTGCTTCGGCTTGGCTGTAGGATTTCAGTGTGTCTACAGTGAACTCAGTCACAAATCGCTCAGGTATGCTATCAACCTAGAAGTCGACTACTCGTGACAGTGGGTTGTCTATTGCTTTGAGCTGTGCAGTAAGCTCCGCATTCCACTCTATAGGTACTCCTCCTTGAAAAAAATTCTTTCTTTCTGCTAGGCGTGATATCCACTCATGCAGCTCATTTGGAAACGATGCCCAAAAAATCTCATGGATGTCCCTCCATAAGTATCTATTCAACCACTCTACGTCAAATAGACGTGGGTGTTTGTTTTCTTTCTTTGCAAAATCTCTTTTGATCTTATCACACCAACCCTAGATCTCTTTCTTTTCTAGATGCTAGTTGTCTGACCCTAGTGGGAACTCGTATTTTTCTTCGCACATTACTTTTCGAAACACACTATCAAATCACTGAGTCTTTGTATGGCAACATAACCATTTGTTGGTCTCCAATCTGATCTAGAGGTTTTCGAATGTCGACCCAGGTACTTCGCGGTGCAAGATACCAACAAAACCCCTATTCACCGGCCCTTTTGGCAACAGGCTGCAAGTAAGGGATTGTGCAAATTTGAAAGGGTGGTTGCGGAATCAGGTTTCCACAACCTGGTGATCTAAGTGCTCAAATTGACTGATGTGCAGTGAGGTAGAGGGCCTCCACGCTGCAGAGAAGAGATTGTGCGAAGTCTTATACTTTGCGTCAATTGGGTTGCACGGTACTGACAAGCTACCGCGACGAGACAACGCAATGGGTATATATTCTTCCTCTTTAGCGTAATCGAAACCCGCAGATCCTTCTTCCTAGATTCTTAGACTCGGTGGTATGATGATAAGCTATCAATAGCTTATCTCGTAGCACTTATACTGGATCGGCTCATCAACCAGACCATGCGTTCACTTTCAGACTTGATCAAACTAACCAATCTTACTTAACAGTCTTAATCATTCATCAACACTTAGACTGATTTCAAACATATGTAATGGAATGAATTATAGAATGCTCCACACCCTGGTGTAGCACTTCAACTTATAACTATTAACTCTATGATTATTTAGCAGATCCAGACATTCAAAGGCTTATAGATGTTGAGCATTAACATTCATCCATATATTAACTACTTTAACATCTTATTCCCATCTCTTCCGTGGCAAATACAGATAAAAGCAACAAATATCAGATAACTGTAACATCAAGCATTCATATTGAGCAATCGAACAATGGAAAAAAAACACAAAGCAATCACATAACATGGTATTTAATGTGGTTCACCCCCTTGGATGGAAAGCTACATCCACAAGAACTATTGTTTTATTATCTTTTAGGGAAGGGTACAATAGTTCTTCATCTGTGCACTCAGCTGCAGACACTCTTCTCTCTCTCAAAATTAGGTCTCTGCACACTCAGCTGTAGAGCCTTTACAATAGCTTCAAGCTTATAGATTCTAACAATATTCAATAATGATCAACAAAATGAAGAGTACTCCTTTCCCTTACAAAATTGCCTTATATATAGATCAAGACCTGTAGGTCAGGTCTTTTTATCTCGAAGGAAGAAACCCTTAGGTTTACAAAAATGTCACGTGCGTGCCAATAGGTTTCTCTCACCGAGTTGTTCCTTCTTTCGTGACCTTTAGATGAATGGTTCAAGTAGTAGTTCTCTGTGTGTGCGGCCAATCACCTTCCTCCTGATCTGCACCTACCCACCGCTTGGGAGTTATCGAGTATCTTTGCCAAAAATAGATCTCCGATGACCTAACCAGAACATGTGTTGTCTTTTCTCCAACATTCTGCTTAGCTGGATCTTCTATTGACCAAAAACATCGTAGTATTTTTCTCCTCGTAGCATACCAAAACTTATCCCAAAATTGTTCCAGCTTAACTGCGCTCAGCTCCGCAATTCTCAAAATCCTTCCTACTAAAAAATGCCCCACTTGGGAAAGGCCCAACACAGTCCTCTATGCTCCTTCTGGGCTTACTCTCACAACTCATCTTCTCTAGAGAATACAATTGTCCTCTTGTATTTCAACCTCTACTTAAATATTACGTTCTATCCACACTTCTTCCTCCTAGAAACCCTCACTGGCTTCCTTCATCATTTCTCCTAAGGCTATGATCTTCTTACTGATATGTTTCTCTGCTACTGCCTCTTGCATGCAGTTTCTCCTCCCAAAGTAGATATCTTTGTCAGAGACCTCACTGCTTAGGCTACAAGCCTCTTTTTCTCTTGCATGCAAATATCTTCCACTCATAAGTTCTCTTACAGACTTCTTGTCTTTCTTCTACCTTCATAGAACATTGTCTTGTATTTCTTTATATTGTTCCTCCACCAGAGTAAACCTACTCTTTTCCTGCTCTGATACCAAAATTGATCCATCCACCACCTGCAATTTCATCAAAACTAATTTTTCCAATACCCTGTGGGTTATGGTCCCATAGTTTCCTTCAGATATCCAACTTTTCACTTTGAATTTACAACTGTCTTTTGCTCTCAAAATGAATTGACAGCATCATTTATTGATTTCTCCAAGTGCTAGGCACATCCACATGTTGCAGACAATAATACCAAGGTGTAACTCTGTCTCCATAAACAAACAATCTGCAAGATCGTATATTTATTCCAACTTTCATGTTTTAAACCACTACATTCAAGATTACACAAATGCATAAATTATTTGCTCAGAAGCAGATACTCTGCTCTCAGAGGGCTATTCACCTTTACCATTAATCGATCACCAGAACAAGAATTCATCACTTTTTCCTTACGCAGAAATACAATGGAGCTGCAGAATTACTTAATACATTGTAGAAATCTATGGACACTTACTACCTAATACTTCATACACATATGCTTCACCAGATACGTTTCAATGTTCCTCCAAGTAGCCACGATTTAGGAATCAACTCTTTTATGGCAACGCATTCCTTTCTGGTTTCCAAACTAAATTTCGGCAAGGAAATATGAAACAATAATAGATGTAGATCTTCTTACCATTCCTTTGTAGCGATTCCAATGCAAGCAAGAATCATTAACTTATAAGCTCTCAATATGTTACTTCATCATCATTATGGCTCTGCAACAAATCAAGCTCTCTTTTTAAGTCATCCTTGCTTTGATCATGATTTTTGTTGGGGTTTATTTCTTTTAACAATACTTTAGCGTAGGTATGAAATCCAAACGTCTTTCCTCTCTTTAGAACTGCAATCACTAAAACCCTTGAATTGTATGATTCGTCCACTATTTCGGTGCTGGCCAACAACTTCTTATATACTACTTCTTCACTAAATCATTTTGTAATCGATTCTCTTTCAAAAGGATTTCAATCTCTTCTTTAGAACTGGAATTTCTTGCTCAAAATATCTACCCATTTCTCTTTCCCTCAATGCACCCATCATTTCATTCCTTAACCAACGACCCCTTCAAAGATGAAGTGTTTTGCAGTCAGGATTATACAATCAACATGGATTTACCAATTAAATCAATATTCATCATAGTTGAGTCCATTCATAAGATGCATAAATAATACACAGAGATGATGAATTTGCTCTACATTCCATAAATGAACTGTACATACATAATAAACCATGACTTAACTTCTGAGAGTTCCACTAAGCTATTATGGCAGATCTCCCTCTACTTGGATATCTCCCCCCTCTCTGTCTCAACGCTTGTAGGCTTACCAAAAATCTCCTTTTTCAAGACCGAGATCCCCCCTCATTCAAAACCTACATCCCTCTATCTTGCAATCGGTTCCTAAATTAGTGTAACTGTTTCTTGATTCTTGGAACCATTTCTATTTCTAAAAAACTAGACTTATCTCTAACTCATGACTCACACAACTAATGACTACAATCAGCAACCACTCTCTCGAGTCATCCCCCTACTTAGGGATCTGTTACATGACTTGATGTTTACATTGACACCTATTCAAGTTTTAGAATCTTCTACCCTATGCTTGCTAGGAAATTCAACTTAAACATTTACATGAGCTTAAATTACAATGTCTTTACAACTGACCCCTCCTTGAGATAATGTCAAGACCTTAGGGTCTGACCAAACATTTAGTATTTGGACTAGATATCAAATGCTCCTACATCACAATGACAAAATGTAAATATTAATATTTAAAAAATATAGTTAAAATATTAATATTAATCACATAAATAATAATATTCAAATCATATTTCATTTATATTTATATTATTAACAAGTCAACCATATTTTATTTATATTTATATCATCAATATGTCAACCATTTTTCATAGTATTTAAACCATATTTCATATTTATATTATTAATATTTTAGTATTTCATATTTTTATTTAATATTTAATATTTATATTTAATATTTTTTTCTTTTAATATATTATTTCAACCATTGTAAAATAGTTTGACCATACCACTTATTTATTTATTTTGTTCATTATTTATTATTTTATTTAATATTAATATTTCTTCTTCTTCTTTTTTATTATTTTATTTATATACTATTTTCTTTACAAATAATTATATTCATTTTTATAATAATAATTTATATTATTTATATATGTATTTTTATTTATTATTTATATTTTATATTTTATACATTTATATATTTCTTTTATAAATAATAATTTTCATTTTTTATCATAATAATAATAAGTCACAAGTCCTTCCAACATCTTTAATTAGCATTATGGAAATAACATGTATTGCACTCATTAAGTATTGGTGGCTAAATGATTGTTAAAAGTGTCTACAAAGAGCTTTATATTCTATTTAGACTTGTGATAATACAAGAATAACATTGGTTTATCATGATTGTAATTTTTTAAAATGAAAAAATCTATTTATATTAGTTATAACCTGAGCATTTATATACATAGTGGTGATAAAGATTTGTGTATGAATTTTATAAGTTTTTTAAGTGTTCTATGGAGCTCAAACAAAAAGTCAGAAATCTATCATGCTCTAGAAAGTTCAGAGTATCAATAAGGTTTCCAAAATAGAAAATTCATCCTCATGGGATTATAGAAAAGTTCAAGGTATTAATAGGGTTTCCAAAATAGACAATTCATCCCTATGGAGGTGTGAAAAAAGTTCAAAATAGATCATTTATATACAATGTCAATTTATGAAAATATTTGTGCACTTGAAGGGTGATCCCTTTGAAATCATGGTCCATTCTAAGCTTATATTTGGGTTTCAGAACTACCTCTAACCCAATCAATCAACTAACTTGTTGAATTACCTAAAAATACGAGTCGATAATCTTTTCTACAATCTATCTAGGATTTTTTGGGAGGATCTAATTATTGCTTGATGAGTGATAGGAACTTGTTCTCCATTTCTAATGAGTCACCAAAGGTAGATAATTTATGTATTTCAGGTTGCCAAGAGATTTGTAGCAGAGTGCCACCAACAACCAGCTTTGGTATGTTGTTCATGGCCCATCCCAAACAAATGGTGAATGAGAGGTTCTTCCCATTACACATCTTAATTCAGTCCCATATGAAATTCTGACTTGGTTTTCGATTTTGTCCTAGGATATGGAAACCACAAATTCCACTGCAATCATGGGTGAGTAAGGCATAGCTACGCAAAATATCCTTAGAAGATGAATTTAATCGATACTTCAACCACACAATATCAAAATGTTGAAGCATAAACCAAAAACATTGTATTTCCTCTTACCTGTTTCAAAAAAATATCTCTACATTTGTACACATTTTTTTCATTTTTCATTTCTAAATCATCTCTTATATGTTATCTATTAGTTTATCATGACCAATTAGTTCATTTGAAAAGCATAGAAAAGCTTATTGGACATCTTGTTTCTTTACCATAGATTACATATTAATAGTTTATTTGTCTGTGTCTACATTATACAAACATAATGAAAGTTTTATTAATTCTACTCTAATAACAATTAACAACTCACAATTGTTTTTGTAAAAAAAAAAGGAATAAAACTCTTATTTGTGCTAAATTAATTATTTATGGATTCTTTTTAGATTACAAATTAACAAACTTTCTACAAATAGAATAAAACATTTATCAACTATGTTGTAATATGAACATCTCTTGTCAATAAAATAGTTTAAAAATAAGTTGTTGATTGTAAAGTTTATTATTGTTTTACAAGTGGAAACTGTTAAATTTGTTTAAAATTAATTTATAATTAATTGCTTATGTAAATGTTTGAATTCACAATACTTGATGTATTTTCTTGTGTAGATGTTTGAATTAACTTTTTAAGGAAGAACAAAAAAATTTTGCACTATAATTTTCAAAGCAACTTATTCAAAATAAATAAATAATGAAGAATGTATGTTTTAAATATTCCTTTTTATTGATTTTCAAAACAATGAAACTCATACACAAATCACTTTGTTCAAAATGTTGGAAACAATAAAAGGAATATATGAGTCCCTTACTATTATTAAATTTATTTTTCAAAGTATTAATGGTTCAAGCTTAAATAAAAGAAAGAAAAGTATTAATATATGTGTCACCTACTTTCGTTAAGTTGTTCAAAGTATTAATAGCTTAAGGTTAAATAAAAGAAGATCAAGTAGATGGAGGCTTACCTTATTTCATACAAATTTTGTAACATGCATAAAAGCAAATGTTTGGCATGCAAAATTGTTTCTAATCTGCCTACATAACTCTCTTCCTCAACACCAAATTTTTCATATAAAAAACCTAATCCCGATGTCCATACTCTAGATAGAACGAAATTAAAGAGAAAACACCTCACAATTTTTTTAATTTATGATTATAATTTATGGCCCAACTAAGGAGATTATAATTTATGGCCTAGCTAAAGAGATTATATAGTATCAATGCAAGAGGTTTTGCACCCAGTAAAATGGGCTTTGCCCTCGGGAACTGGCTATTGTATATACAAGTGTAGCTAAGAAATAATTTATAGCCGTGTAGCGAATAAACAATTTATTGAAACTAGAAATCACCCCGATGGATATAGGACTCCATTTCAGAATAAAGAATTGAATTATGCCATTGGAAGAATGCACCGTCCCACTTTTGATGGCTCATCTCAAAGTTCTACAAATACTTGGGTACAAAAACAAGATGTGTATTTTTAGTTGAATCCAATGGTGGCAGAGGATGCTTTAAAAATGGCTATTTTGCATCTCGAAGGAGAAGCCAATGATTGGTGTTTCCATGGTCTGAAAAATTTGGGACATTATTAGGTTACAACATATGGAGAATTTGTTGGCAGGGTATTAGAAATATTTGAGCAAAAAGACCTAGAATTTCCTTTCAAAGAACTAGCCCAATTGAATCAAGTTGGAACCCCTGCTGAGTATATGTCGGAATTCCAAGGACTATCAGTTAAGATGGATGGTATATCTATGGTAAGATTAGTCTTTCTCTTTACTGAAGGTTTGGATGAACCCTTAAAAGTTTTAATTAAATTCCACAAACCTAATTCATTGAAGGATGCCATGAACTTGGCAAGAGATTTGCAAAATGTGCTATTAATGAAAAGGCTTCCCCCCAACACCAACTTTCCTTCCCAAATCAGATTTAAAAAGAAGCCATGGAAAGAAGATGAATTTAGAAAGGATAATAAAGAGAGACCAAGTAGGGAAGAACTCATAAGGAGGAAACTATGTTACACATGCTTCCAACCATGGGTACCAGGGCATAAATGTGACAAGGGAAAGACACAATTCATTGAAGTATTTTATGATGATGAGTATGAAGGGGGTATGGATGAAGAAGGACAGATTTCATCACAAGAAGAGGGATATGCCACATTAGAAGAAGATGAAAAAGAAGAATATGATCCATTACCTGACAAAGGGAGAATAGCAGTGCTTTCAGGAGTGCATCGTTTCCACACTATTCGATGCCAAGGAGCTATACAAGGACAAATGTTTTCGCTATTGGTATATGGATGAGCCACACATAATTTCATTGATGCAGCCATGGTGGAGAGGAGAAATCTACATGATGAGCCATTCGATGGCTTCACAGTCATCATTCCAGGTCACCATACTATGGAGTGCAAAACATGGATTCCAAAGCTACAACTCACCATAGGTAATTACACATTTTTTTATATCTTTTATCTGGTTGATGTTGCTGATACTAATGTGGTCTTGGGAGTTCAATGCATGTACTCTATAGGGGAAAAAGCAGTGAACTATCAAATCCCTGAAATGACATTCAAAGATTCGGAAGGAAAACAAAAGATATTGAGAGGAATGCACACCTATCCGAATCAAGTAGTGTCATCCCACAACATGAAACACAAGAATGAAAAGGTTTTCAGAGACATTCCTCATGGAAGGCCACCTGATAGAGGAGGAACAAGTTTGCAGTATCCTAAATTTAGATTGCTTGAGGGAAAGCAATCTTGGGTGGGGAAGACTGTAATGTCCCCATTCAAATAAATCTCAAGAAGGGAAAATTCCACCAATCTACTAGTTTCCTAGGTTGGGGTGGAAACATTAAATTTGAAATAAGGAGGCTAATAAACCCCAAATGGACTTTAGCTTGACATAAATATATTAAAAGAGGATAAATAAATATTTTTTATGAGGAAATAAGATGGCACTCGGTCATGGAGACACATTGGTAGTGTGGGACCCACACAAGCTAGATTCCCCATCCCACATGGCATTCACTCTCACCCATTCAAATCCAAGGCGGAGTCCAATTTTATTGGGGGAGTTGGAAATGAATAATACTTGGCATGACTCAATGAGGTCGAAATGTAGAGGAAGAGTAACTCCCATGGAAGAGGAAGAGGCATTTTGGAGCTAGTGGGACACTTGGGCTAGATTCCCAAGATTCTATGACACCAATGCTAAAGATGCCTATGAAAATTATGACAAAATCACACCTAATGGATTAAATATGACATATATGACATGTCAAGGCTAAAAATAGCCTCCAAGAGGGCTCACAAGGGAGTTAGGGAAGCCAAAGATTCACCCATTCGGATTGAGTGAAGGAGGAGGCTAGAATTGGAGGGACAAGTGGCATACATCGGAATATCTTTGTAATTTGAATTGGCATGAATATCATGGATTGAATTCGAGCTAAAGAGGTCTTTGGAATTTTACAAAGTTCAATAAAAATGGAGAGTAGCTTTTGATCATTTTACATTTTGCATTTGGAGAGGAGAGCTAGTAGAGTGTTAATCTACTTGCCTTGACACCAATTTCGAGGGTGAAAGATTCCCATCCTAATTGGAAATTGGAGAGGCCATTCAGAAATTTAATTTGGAGCTACAATGGAGTCATTTGTTGCAGGTTGAAGCTACAGGGAAGCTCGTGATCACATCTCCTTAGGCTTGCTTCTACAACCATTCTTCCATTTCTTGTCATATTCTTTCTCCTTGAGGAGAGGCACACTTGGTGAGGTGATAATATCTTTGGGATAGTTATTGAGGCCCTGAGTCTTTGTAATATGATATATATACTCTATATTTATTTCTGAAAATACTTTCAGATCGAAAATCCAAGAGATTTCATGTATAAATGCTAAACTATGAATAAATGGTGTAATTTCCCCAATAGCTTGTTATTCGCACTTGAAGTAGTATCAAATTTGAATGGTTCAGTCAAAATATGATATATTATTGTTGTATGGAGTGCCATTAATATGATGAATAAGTTTCATATTCATTAGAGAAGCATTGGGAGCAATATTCTTAAGTTTCATGACCATTTGTGAAGATTTACTATCATTTCCCCCTATGTTAAAGCTAGTATACAAACACATGATTTATGGAAGTTGCAGAAGCCTATAGAAACTAATTTATGCTGCATTGGGAATCCCATTGAAGTTACTTATCAGTAACATGTCTCTGTTCTGAAATTTGTGGAGGTATTATAGTGTTTGGGAAGCCATCTTTGTCCCCTACCTTTGGGGTTTTTGAACCTCAATTTTGACTAGTAAAGTTCCCTATTTTTCCCTGATTATAAATGAATGTTTCAGAAGTGTTTTAAGAGTGTCGAAGCATTGATCAACCACATTTACAAGTTTGGATACCTTCCAAACTAATTCATACCAAATTCGAAATCATTTGGAGCCATTTGGAAGCAGTTGAGTCAATACTAGTCTAAGGGTCGAATTGGTGAAAATTTGCAATTTTTCGTAGTGCTTGCAAATTCTTAAAGAGGGACACTACACTCGTCAATAAGATAATTTAGAAACAAGTTGTTGATTGTAGAGTTTATTATTGTTTTGCAAGTGGAAACGATTAAATTTGTTTAAAATTAATTGCCTATGTAGATGTTTGAATTCACAATACTTTATGTATTTTCTTGTGTAGATGTTTGAATTCACTTTATGGAAGAAAAGAAAAATTTTGCAATATAATTTTCAAAGCAACTTATTAAAAAAAAATTAATAATGAAGAGTGCTTGTTTTAAATATTCCTTTTTATTGATTTTCAAAATAATGAAACGCATACATAAATCACTTTGTTCAAAATGTTGGAAAAAATAAAAAGAATATATGAGTCACTTACAATTATTAAATTTATTTTTCAAATTATTAATGGTTTAAGCTTAAATAAAAGAAAGAAAAGTATTAATATATGTGTCACCTAATTTCGTTAAGTTGTTCAAAGTATTAATGGTTTAAGGTTAAATAAAAGAAGAGCAAGTATACTAAGGCTTACTTTATTTCATCCAAATTTTGTAACATGCATAAAACAAAAACAAAATGTTTGGCATGTAAAATTGGTTCTAATCTTCCTACATAACTCTCTTCGTCAATGCCAATTTTTTATATAAAAAACCTGATCCCAATGTCCATACTCTAGATAGAAGGAAATTAAAGAGAAAACACCTCACAACTTTTTAAATTTATGATTATAATTTATGGCCCAACTAAAGAAATTATAATTTATGGCCTAGCTAAATATATTATATAGCATCAACGCAAGAGGTTTTGCACCAAGTAAAATTGGCTTTTCCCTCGGGAACTAGCTATTGTATATAGCAGCGTAGTAAAGAAACAATTTATATCCGCGTAGCGAGGAAATAATTTATTGAAACTAGCAATCACCCTAATGGCTATAAAATCCGGATCCAATGGGTTATCTTTATCTTCTAATTTGGATTTCCAAGATGGGTATGTTGAATCCCTCATCATGAAAATAAATGTAGACTCATCCCTCTGAAAAACGATTAGGAAGAAAGAGAAAGGACTAACCTCAATCCAAACTAAATTGCGTATCGATTTCCTTAGTCATTGCCTTTTCATGTTTATGGTGATTGTGCTACTAGATGTTTTCCTATGCCTTTTTGTTGAGAATTGCTGGAATGGAATATTTTTCAGTTGAAATGTTCCTATGTCGAATATATAAAGGTGATACTTTGTAGTGGTTCACCTTCGTTACTACTTATTGTTCTCAAACATTGGCTTTGATTGTGTTTTACATGGATTTAGTGTTATTTTTTTCTATATGTTGGTCTATCCCAAACCTCTACTATAATCTACAATTCTAATTGACACATTATTTTTCTTCAATACCATGAGGAGGTGAGCATCTAGGACCTTCTCCTCAATAAGTAACAACACTTAGATTTTTTTCCTGTGCATCTAGCATCTACACATTGAACTTCAACAACTGATTTATTCACTACTGTTAGTGACTCAAATTCCTTGATTTTGAACCCCACAAATTCAACCACTTCCTTTGATTTTTTTCTTTTTCTTCTCTCATGCCCTTCTAGTTGTTATCTCTCTCATGCACTTCCATCCCTTCTCTCTTATTATGGGTTTCCATCTGTACGTGATCAATCTTCATATAGATATGTGACATAAAGTTTTGAAATGAGCTATCAATATGTTACTAGGGATTCACATTCTCAATGAAATAAATATCTAAATCATCCATGCAACACTCTCAAAACTACATCCATATTTTGTTTAGCTCCCGAGCTGGTATCCAAATGATTCAAATGATTTCCCCCTTGTGCATGCCTTTCGATTGGCCTTTTCCTCTAAGTGGGCCTTGTAGTTGGGTTATAATGTGCCTCTACCCTAAAATCGAGGATTTAAAGGATAGCGGATGGACTCCCCTCTTTTAAAGATGATTTCTAGTTTTTGACTTCAAATTGATCATTCATTTGTGATAAATAGATATATTATTTTCTACCTCTATTATGATTTTATTTTAATCTTTTGCTTTTCTTGTCTGCACATGGCTACAATGTACAATTAATCCTTTTATTTTCCCATTCAATACATGTTTTAAGGTACTAAAATGGTTACATTCTTATCAAGTGGAGGTAGTCGGAAGGCATAAGCAAGGAAGGAGGAAAGGGAATTGTGGCACTGTGGATGCTCATAGGATGGAGACAACAGGGCTTTTCGTTGAAAGGAAAGGTGAAAGGAAAGGTCAATTAATAATAGTTCATGGAGATCTAAAATAATTGATTACAACAGAAGGAAACACTAGGTGTACCCGTTCCCCCATACCGTGCATCAGAGAAGTACCATCAACTCTTCACGAGAGAATATCATAATGTTGAAAATATGCTTTCCTCCCCCAACGATTCCAAATAATTTATTGGTCCAAAGCCTAATGTATTATGAAATCCTAGCATAAAATGCATTGGAAAAGGGGAGGAATAACATTTTTTTTTGTTAACTACTAATCTATTATAGGCTTAAATTTTATGTTGAGGTATAACATTATATAGTGTTATGCTTTGTAGGAGAGACAAATTATAATTATAATATATAAGTCACTAAAATGTTTCAAGAGAATATAAATGAGGACTATGAATCCATTATAAGAATGAAGAAATCTTAAGCCACAAGAGAAAATCAAGATACATTAATTTTTCTAACCTTTGTTTATGAAAATGAATTATCAACCAATTTGGGGAGATATTTTAGCCATAAGTATATAAACTATAAGTTTAGATATTCCATATCGCTATGATTCATCATCTACTCTCATTATTTTTCCTTTGCTACTATGCGCTATACTTTGAAAATTGCTTTCATACATATGTTAATACCATGACTAGATTCCAATAGATGTTGAAGGAAAGATAACTTGTTGATAATTGGAAATCATTAGCTTCTAAGAAATTCCCATTTCTACATTGAAACACTATTCATCATCTTCTCTCTTCATAGTGCCATTGCTACAATGCAGTATGCTTTGAAAGTTGCTTCCATACATATGTCGAAGCCATGACCATATTCAAGTAGATGTTGAAGGAAATATAAGTTGTTAAAAAATAGAAATACTTAGTTTCTAGAAATTTCGGTGTCTACATTGGAGCACTAGAAAGAAAGGGGACTCTATGAGGAACTACATGGGAGGAAACTCACTTCCTTGGATTATGCAAGATGAAATGGAAGTCATTTCCGATATCATAATTTTGGGTTTGGTTATGTGAGATTACGAAGCCAATTGCTAGGAATTTATCCCTTGCGGTATCATAGGACCTATTTAAAGGTCTCATCTAGATTATAGTGTATATATCTAAATGGAAAAGATTTCATTTGCATTGAGTTGGTATTCAATTCTATAAAATATACTTATTTATAATATTCTCTTTGATATTTCTTTTGTGATACATCTTTTGTTATGTGTTTATAATGAATTATGCAAATGTAGGGAATATTTCGTTATAATTTGTGTAAAAAAAAATTAAAACAAATAACAAACCATCATCACAAAAAAACACAAAACATATTTTAAACAATTTAATATTAGAAACACAATAAAAATTATCTTATTCTTTTTACTTTAAAATTATAAATAAAAAATTAATAAAAATCCTCAAAACATTTAACAATTACAATTAAAAAAAAATAATATAATGAATTATAAAATCTTTAATAAATCTTTACGAGAATGATCAACACATTTAAAAATTTAAACAAACAAGGGAAAGCTTCGTTGCAGCATATTCCCTGCCAAAAGAATGCTAGAACTAAAAAAAATGATAATGCATGTAGGCCCTTGCAAATACACAGTAGCTAGTAGCTACCTGTAGACATGATAGAAATAAGTAGTTCTTCTTTATTGTGGTTCATCAAGCGATTGGAATAGTGTGTCTCAGAAACATTAGGAGGTGAGTGGTATTAAAGCACTGTTCATATTGAAGGAGAGAACAATCGAACCTAGTTTATGTAAGTGCCTTTAAAGGCCTTAACTCATGGTGTAGTTTTCTTTCCGGAGGAAGGACATTTGGATCCAATTGTCAAATTGGCAGACAACTTGTTATAAAAATCTCTCCAAATGCTCCAAAAATTGCCAAGAATGCAACATGGATGTATTCAAATGCTCATTTTTTAATCGAATGCAACATCTATGTTTTCCTATCCTACACCCCACCATAAATTTTAAAAACACCCCATTTTCCACGATTGTCTTCCAAGTTCCTTAAGTCAAAGTAGTGAGATGTTCAGGATCAAGATCCTGATTTTCGTTGATCCCATAGTTGCGTATGACAGTTTACCTTGAACAACTTGATCTTGTTGACCGAGCAAAGACACCCTTTTCTATAGTTGAATAATTCATTGATTCACCCGCATCACAGCCATTGGCTAAGATAGCAGCAGAGCCAATATCTAAGCAAACAAAGGCTAGGGTGGATTACCTCATTTACCGAGTGGATCCATCTAGCTCAGCCGATATTACTTAAGTTCCCCTTGTTCACCTAGAGCTTCCGAAGCAGCACTACCGGTAGTCATTAGAGCATAGTAATAAGCAGTTCAATAGTAAAGGCTCGCTACTCCGGTAGATCGAAAACGCAACGTCCCAAAAGTTTTAATTAGTACGTGTGCCACTACAAGAGAAATCATGTAGTTATAAAATGCAACACCGGGACTGTCAATCATAAGTTGGACAAATAATCAATCATAACGCCTATTGGACTATAAAAATGTGACACTGGTCGAACCATAAATGAGAGAGCGTGATGCCAGATAATTAATGATTTACGCTATGCCCCTAACGAGCACTCATTGACAGGGTAGTCGAAAGATGCATCGGAGAACTATTCAATAGCGCTCGGAAAGATGCATTAGAGCACTATTATTAATATAATTAATAGTGCTCGATGCATCTAGCGGAGCACTATTGAATAGTGCTCGGATGACAAGCTAAAAATCTCATGCCAAATGTGTAAGAAAAGTAAATGTGTAAGAAGAGTAGGCTTCAGATTTCTAATTAAGGCATCCTCTTCCTAGCTGGCAAGATAACTAAAAGGTCAAAAAAAAGAGTATTGAAGATAAAACTAGGGAGCAGGTGGTGAAACTCCATGTGGTAGCCGGTAATTGGTGGAGAAGTGGACCCAGTCGACGTGCTCAACTTTAATTAGAAACAAAGGATAGCTTACAGACCAATTTGGAGGGTCAAGAACATAGAGGGTCACGAACAAGTCAAAGGACGTTAGATTTATTGTTTGCAAGTGTGACTAAAGTGAAGTGAGCTCTCATACCATCGCTAACTTGTTTGTCAGACGTGTAGTCTATTTTAGGGAAGAGTGTCTGTTAATTAAGGCTTTGGGTTTTGGCACTAATGTTTTGTTCCTGCAAATAGCCGTGGTTAATTGTTGAAGCAATTACACTGTTAGCCTTGATGTTCTAGCCTTTCTCTTTTAATGTTTTAAGTAGACTAGTTGGAAAATAATCTGCTTTGGTTTTGTAAAGTGGCAAAAGATTTATCGCTATTGTTTTCCATTGATATCAGTTGTATGCTCTAATAATTTACGATTACTGTATTGTGGTTGCATTAAGCATTGTTCTCTTGCTCTGTCGTGTCCTATGTTGTGGATTATTCTTCGATCACTATTACATAGTATTAGTATCAAAATATTATATTTTAAAAAACACATTATTTATTTTAATTTTTCAAATTATTATGTTTAATAGTTAAATTATGCAGAATTTTTGGAAACTATCTAACAATTTATATAGCAAAAAGCAAATTATTGTAAGTTAATTAAGTTTGAATAACAAACGATTAGTATATCCCTGCCTTGGCAAGGCCTAAATATAAAACCCTAATAACATGATTCAACTAATTTATTTTTACCACTAGTACATCTACAAAAGATGCAGATGGAGATCTGCGGCTGAAAACGAGTTTGCATATCTTACTTGTGCGACGGGCCGATCAACTCCAGATTTGCGAAAAGGGTAGAAGCAATGCCATCCAACAGTCTAGATCCAGGAAAGGTAGAAATCGAGTATGCCTGGTCGTACAACACGAGGCTGGAAGGTCACCTTGCTAACCCTAAAATGATGACCAACGAAGCCAAGGCCACCTAAGCGCCGTCGCATGTCTCCTTACCTATCCGAGAAGCCACGTCAAGCATGTATAATGTCAACTCAATTGGTAGGCATCATTGCTGCTCGATTGGGAGAATCTGTCAGGCTAGCATGGCGTAGGTCATCGCATGAAGTTGCCGTCATTGTCACGACCATTATAAGCATGGCCCTTACGTCCTGATTCTGGGTGGTGGCATGGAGAAGGTGGAGACCCCGGGCACATAGGCATCTTGCAATTGTGGTCTGCTTATGGAAAGCAACCAAGGAGCCGAGGTAGTGGTTGTACCAGAGCATGTATGGTCTGAGGTGGAGGAGGAGCATATTCCCTCCTCCCCACTAGTTTTCGACCACGTGGAAGAGAACTTGGCCAATGAACCAAAAGAGCATGAGGACCAGTAGGGGCGTGGGAGGATTCGAGTCGACCGAGGAGGAAATGAGCTTTTGAAGGTGGGCATGACACCTGCCCAGATATGGAAAACATCAAGGATTACATCCTCCCCACAGAAGTGGTGATACCTCCCCTTTCAATAGAGAAAGCGCGAGATGAAAACACCCTGAAAGTGGAAGACTTCTTTGGGCCAGAGGGAAAAATGAAAAACCTGCAATGAGGCAGCGAGTGGTTCATGTCGTTTCTTCTGCCCACCCGGCAAGTCTGTCCTTGGCTAGATTGTATAAGTCGTGTGCTTGCTCTGATTTTGAGCCCTGCTAAAGGTACGCATAGCGTTTATGACTATCATGGTCTGCACTCTACAAGGAACACCTATATAATGTAGTTATGGTTAGTTAGCGGTCATTTTCACCTTATAATTTGCTGTTAGGAGTGGCTAAGTGAGCCATATAGCCGATGACATATTTTGTAACAGTTTTGATGCTTGGCCGAGTGCCAAGAGCCTATCAATAGCAATGTAATAGAAGGGCTACATGTGGGAAAATCATTTTTTGGCCAAGGCCTGAGAGAGCCCGGTTCGGTATTTCTGAAACACTATCCTAAATAGAATCGCAGTGTTTGTAATGGGCGATCCAACATAGATTCATGTGTTGCTTTGCTTACAATTTGTTTATTCTCTTTCTCTAATGTGATTTTGCTTCCTGTTATTCGTTTCCATTATGTTTTCTCTTTCATATATGAAATCAATATATAGTAGTATAGAATTATTGGTAGAAGGCTCTAGCTACTATTTCAGATGTTCATTCAACAGTTCCACTAAATTCGATATCGAATTCATCCACGTTGGATGCTCATATCGATGTTCTGTGCTTTCTTTCTTCTTTTATCACCAGAAAATAGTATTTCGACGGGAAGTGAGTGGCTACCTTGCCTCTGTTTTGAGATCACACACTACGGCATTGCTATTCGATCTATGTGTTATTTCTTGACTCCATTGCCCAAGTCTCTCTTATGATTACCCTACCAAACTTTGAATGATCTACCCCTTGCAGAAATCTAACCTTCTGAGTATGCTTGAACGAATATCTTGAGTAAATGGAGGCTGGCGTGTTTGTTTTCATTACGGACAACCTTGATTAATCTCAGTCTTTCGTAAGTTCGAGTGTGCTTTCTTTCTTCTTTTATCACCAGAAAATAGTATTTCGACGGGAAGTGAGTGGCTACCTTGCCTCTCTTTTGAGATCACACACTACGGCATTGCTATTCGATCTATGTGTTATTTCTTGACTCCATTGCCCAAGTCTCTCTTATGATTACCCTACCAAACTTTGAATGATCTACCCCTTGCAGAAATCTAACCTTCTGAGTATGCTTGAACGAATATCTTGAGTAAATGGAGGCTGGCGTGTTTGTTTTCATTACGGACAACCTTGATTAATCTCAGTCTTTCGTAAGTTCGAGAGTGAGGCTGATGCTTTGAATGATCATCTTGAGGATTAAGGCTCTGCATCTCTTTTTGATTATCTTCAGTCCCTTTTTCAAAGAGATCCCTCTTAGACTCTGCTGGGTCAGTAGCATTAGTCTAAAGCGGTTCTGCTATTATCCCGTCTTGCCCTCTACCACAACCTAGGGGTTCATTTTGGGTGCTAGCAGATCTAATGTATATAAACCTAGCTCAGTCCAGAGATTACCCAGCTTACAGAGATCCCTCTTATCTATATCTATATATATATATAATTAACCGAAGACTCTTCATAGTCAAATTACAGGCTACATTCTCCTCAGGTTTACACCATGGCACAAAGGTTATAATTTACAGACTCTCTACAGGGGCAAGCTTCATGCCTTTGTTTTCCCTGAAATCTACAATAAGAAGCAAGGAAACAAAATGCAGAGACTTGGGCGTAATCATTTACAGAGGAACACTACAACCCTGGGATCGGGCTGTCTCTAGCCGTCCCATCCCATGTTAACCACAACGATCACCGATCACGCAACAACAATAACTAAGCAGAGGTTTATTCGTTTTATTTATTTTTACCAAGCATCACGCCCAGGATTATCAAAATTAAACCCTATTCACCAAACTACACAATAAACACTCCTCCATCAACCATAGGGTAACACGTTAAACCTTACACTTTTACATTCCAACAGAAGAGCATAGGGAAATGCATGTAGAGACCTACTTTACACTGAGGTAAAAAAAATCGTATAGGGGTAGGTGAATGGCGAGTCGGCGACTATGTCCGGTGATCCCCTTACAAACCGCAGATCCGTGTTTCAGAAGTTCAATGGTATAAAGATTATCCCTGTCAACAGGTATAAGGAGATCGCCGTAGCGATTCCAACCGTGCTATTGTATGCAGATCCAGATCAATACAAACTATTTTATCATAAAAGGATTTGGGGTTCTCCAATGCGATTCCAACAGGACTGCTGTGCGTTACAGGGATCATGCAGGGGTCGAGGTTTCAGGATCAATCCTGCATTTGCAATGATACATACCTATAAATAATCCCGGATTGATTCAACCTAACAATAATAAAATTCACTGTAATATAAATCGATTACTCTATGGGATCAGGCACTCAAGGCCGTCATATTCCCTTCATCGAACTCAGGAGCAAACAAGGAAGAAAAACACAGAGAATTTCCAATGTACTCTGGTGTGCCCCCTTGTTGAGAGCTCACACTCTATTTTGAACCATCAAACAAGCATTGAATGAAGTATGGGTTGCGCTCCCCCTAAAATGCAAGCAACAACTATTTCATATATAACTCAGATCTTGTGGATGCATATAATACATATTAGCACACGTTATCACAACTACAGGGATCTGGCTTTGCACCACCCGTCCCTTTCCCAAAATGCAGCAAGGAAACGTATACAAATAATAACCCCCAATATCCAGAGGGAGATCTAAATACAGGGATCTGGATTTTGTACATGCCGTCCCCCCCCCAAAGTCTGATACCAACACGTTTTATTGAGAGGTATCCACTTCGTAAAGAGAAAATGTACAGGAAATGATCCATCGATCATTATGCAGAGATGCAGGAAAACTTTGGATACAAAAACTCAAAACAGAAACTACCAAGTTAAAATGTGATACAACTATCGAAATCAAACCTTCATTTCCGAGAAGGCGCCCCCCTTCCCATATGCGGCTTCTCATTTTAAACACCAACAAGGTTGGGCCACTACCTCGAGGAGTCCGTCCCAACCGTTGGATCCCCCGATACCTAGCCTCATGTGAGTTAACCCCGTTTGTTTGCGCCAAATGGAAGTCTTGAACCATACAAGTCAACAAGAATTTTGATGTTGCCTCTGCCAAATGGCAGTTAAAAGTAATGTAAGAAAAGGGTTTCCATCTCCGCCTACCTTTTACATTTGTAAATATATATCTATGAGACTATGAGTGTTATTCCTTAATATGTTTCCTTAATAATGTAAGGTGGGTATAATTGACTTTAAGACCTTTGTATATATAAATAAGGTATGTAATACCTCTATTATATATATACATAAACATACATCTTTATATAAATAAGGTATATAATACCTCCGTCTTATATAAACATACATTCATATGTAAAAAAGGTTATCCTCATAATTATATATATATATATATTTTTGTAAGATAATTTAAACTTTAACAAAAGGCATCTTATAATTAAATCCACTCCCCTTCTCTTATATAAATATATATGTATATCTAATTACATCGATCTCATATATAAGTCTATAGGACAGATCATTGAACAATCATCTATTTCTCTCTTAATATATATATAATTTATATAGATCTTATATATATATATATATATACTATACAAATTACTAGGTAATAAAAGCCTAGATGTGTATAATAATATCCCAAGATATTTAACTAGTAAAGATATTATGATACCAGTTTGTTCCGGTTCCTTAATGCGTAATCTGTAATTAGCTTATTTTGGTCTAATCCTAGAAGCAGGTTCAAATTTACCAGTGTAAGGGTTAAACCGGACTTATAGGGAATACGACTTGTTTCCCTTTCGGTATCTTTGTGCCCAAATGACTCCAAGTCATCCTAAGTTGGCTTTCTCAGGGATGCTCTATATTTTAACCCCTCTTGTCATTGTCTTTAGTCTACAACTTAAGAATTTAAACCAAATAACTTTACAAGGTTTACTCGTGGGGCCTTGGCCTTGAGCTCCTCATGAGAAACAGTTACAATTTACAAAAATAATAGGGTATTAAAAGTGGGATGTTACATCCTTCCCCCTTAAGAATAACACCATCCTTGGTGTTCTTACTTTTACAATAGTTCTTCTTCTGCTCTCAACTTATCTTTGTCTTGCTTTGTCTTCTCTATCTTGACCTTCTTTGAACTTTCCTGATTTCCGCAAGTTGTTTGTTGTTCATAACTTGCATTTTCGACTATAAAACCGAGATTCAAGGAAACCTTAAAAACTTATTATCAATTTCATAATCAACTCAGAATTTTAAGCAATGAGTTCCCCTCTTTGTAACATAACATTTACAATTCATGGAAACCTTTCAGTCATTGTCTATGCTCTCATCATCACACGTATACCAAATACAGGCTTATTTCCAAACACTCATTACAATTCATAAGTAATGCAGATTTAATTATCCTTTTGTAAGATGTCCTTGACTTCTAACATGTGGACTTTTGACTAGTCCTCAACTTGAGGTAGACACCTCTTTCATTCATAATTTAGCATCACAACATTTCAAACAATAAACTTTTAACATTTATCATTCATCCTCATTCTTGAGGAAATTTTTGCTTACTCAAACATTCATAACATTCACACAAAAAGACATCCAATAGTCTAGTTACAAGAAAAATCATTAATATTTGTTATATCATAAAACAAATCTTTCAACAACACTTTGTTGTTAATCAAACTCTCCCATGAGTTTGGAATTTCAGTAACCCTTTGCTGAACACATAATTCTTCCTTGAATTCTGTCACCAATTCCTGTGGACTTACGGGCTACACTTTTGAGGTTACTCTCCTTTTTTAATGCTAGTAAAAAATTTTTCCTCCTCAAGACATCAAACATCGTCCTGTCTCCATATGTAAATCTTTGTGCCTAGGTCTTTTCCATTGATACCAAAAAACTCTTTCGCAATTTCCCTCAAGCCTCCTCGCTTGAGTCCAGAAATTTGTTTTCCACCCAGCCTCCTACTTGAGTCCAGGAAAAGTTGCTTTAGCAAAGCAGAGTTGGGTCAATTTTTTCCACCTCAAGTCTTCTCGCTTGAGTCCTAGAATATTCTTTTTCCCTCAAACCTTCTTGTTTAAGTCCATGAATAAGAATCATTTATTATTTCTCGTAGTTCTGGTTAACCACAACATGCAACATAATAGCAACATAATATACTCACTTATTTGCTTATCACATTCTATGCATTTTGATGATTACATATCATTAATCATAAGTTTTATCACCAATCGTGATTCATAAAATCCTATAATCCAAATAAGATGTAAAGTGAATCATTACTTACTCTTGAGCAATTTTGACAAACTTATCTATCAACATTCCTCTCTAATCATGTCATGAGTCATAGTTAAGATCACTTCCTAAAATGCTGGTATAAAAGAAAAAGAACTATATAAAATCAACATAAGTTAGCATAAATCAAAGGCTAGAATTCATAACCATAACAATCTTAGGCATTAAACAAATGAAGCAATAATGAATTATACCTTCATTGGATTGCTGAATGATATGGAAGAAAGACATGTATATGGTTTATGAAAGTAGGGTATAACAGGGAAAAATGATATAATAAGTGTGGTAAAAAAAGGGCATATCTAGGGCCCAATAGGATCTACTTCAGTAGGATTCTCAAGAGAAACCTCAACAATGTCCTCTATAGATTGGGATGAAATATTTTCGGTCAAGAGAGTTTTGTTGGTTTTGAGAGATTTTAAAACTCGAAAATCTGAAGTGTTGTGGGAATTAGTCTTCTGGAAGGAACACCATAGTGTATTGGCCTTTCGATTGGTAGGACAAGTGGAGGGAAGGTGAGATGCAGTATTGGGTATAGTATTTTGTGAAGTAGAGGGATTCTGATTGGGACATGATTGAAGAGTATTACCCTGAGGAGATACCTTTCTTTCGACTACCAATGCTCCTTGAAAAGCTTTATCCAATGTAGAATTTTCAAATAACTCAACTTCTCTATGGAACTGAACCAATAAACCAAAATTAAATTTAAGGATTAATACCTCTTCTGGGTCTGGAATGTGGAGTTGAAGTTGAATCTTGGAGAAGTATTCAATATAGGCTTGTACTTCTTGTGTAGGAATTTGGTGTAGTTGGTGCCAGCAGATCCATAAGGATTGAAGATACTCGGGTGGGTAAAACCGATCTCTCAATGCTTCACACATGCAAACCCAAGTGCTGATCGGTTTAGAAGAAGAAGACTCTGCAGAAACTCCAATGTCTATTACCAAGGTGGTATTTTCTTGCTCTGTGTCCCACAATGTTTGAGCAAGTCCTTGCAACTGTAATGCTGCAATATGAAGCTTTCTCTCTTCGGTAAGGCCTGTGGAAGTCCTGAAATAGGTGGAAATACTGCAGATCCATGACTCCACAACTTCTCCATTGGTTTGGCCCGTGAACTTAGGGAGTTGGAACCAAGTATCTAACCAGAATGCGTCTGGGTGAGTCTGTTGTTACATTCTCATTAACTCATTGAGAGCATATGCGAGCTCCTCGACTGGATTAGAGGCATTAGAATTAGAATCGGTGGCCAAAAGATCTCTTGTAACATCCCAAAATTTACAAAAATTTAAAATTTTTCAATGTAGCATCTAATGCATAAACTAACTGTGCGGAATTATATTTAATGCTTCTTGTCATCATACTAAAATAAATGTTTATACGAAAATACTTTGTATCATTTGCACCTTGATATAAAATAAAGTTATAGTGTACATTAAAGTACTATTGGATGTTTCAGCTAAGGTTTTATACTTCCTATGTCAATGCTTCATCAGATAACAGTGTTTATAAGTGCTAACTCTTGTTCTTCTGTTGATGATGAAAGGGGTCCTAAGGTGCCCCGAGGCTTACTTAGCATTTATGCTAAATCAATTGACCCTTCCTTTTCACAGCTCATAGGTAAGGATAACACAATGGATCAAGTAAAACCAGTATGTTTTTAAATTGCACTTGTAGCTAGCCGTCAGAGATTTTGTATACATTTCTAAGGTACTTATAATGCGACTCGTCTAATGTTTTTATGGTTGTAAGCTATACCACTCATACAA
The DNA here is from genome assembly GCA_027924585.1 of Larix kaempferi. Lineage (NCBI taxonomy): Eukaryota > Viridiplantae > Streptophyta > Pinopsida > Pinales > Pinaceae > Larix > Larix kaempferi. The sequence goes on from BSBM01000201.1 coordinate 8,213,913, forward strand.
ATTGTTGTTTAACATTCAAATGATGAAACTAGACTATTGTAGCAAGGTTTAGATAATATGATAATTCAAATATTGTAATTGATGTGCCTTTATGAATTCTATGCTAAAAGCATGATACTTTACATTCTTACAACATGTGATCTATATGCAAAATACTATGTAATTCCTATAATAGATGGATCATATGCTAAATTTACATAATTTCCTAGAGTGTACACTATATACCAATCCTTTGTAAATTTCTATAGCATAAAAACCATAAGCATGTTATATGTAACTCCTATTTGCATACAAACTATGTGCAATTTATCGTGTAGTTTTTATAACATATAAACTAAATGCAAGCCTTTATGCAAATGGTCCTATATGAAAAATATTGTGAAAATATGAAACCATAGTGAACCCTTTTAGGGCATAAGAGCTATGCCTAGTTGATATGAAACTACCATACTAAATACTAAGACTTACATTACAATATGTGTATAACAGGGTTACAATCAAAGTCGACATGCTAACGCATTATAAGACAATGTATTATTGATGTAGTGGATTGTGTGCTAGCAAACGTTCGTAATCCAATATTGGAATTTAACTCACCTATCTACCACCTTCATGGGGAACCTTGTTGACAGATTACATGTCCTTTGTCACGTGAAAAGTTTAAGTTCAAAGTTGCTAATGTCGAGTTGTACAGATCCTCGCCCTAGTGTCTTTCTGAGCTAGAATGCTAGTGGAATGTGTCTTAAAGTGTCTTAAATGAATCGAGTGTTTGGGATTGCAAAATAGGATCTCCACCGTTGATCTAGAGATGCTCTCGGTACTTGGGAAGTAACCCTAATCTCCACTATGTTTTCGTCGTTGTTGTTTCCTTGAGCATTCAATGAGTTAGAGGGTGGCTTAGGGTTTGAAGTAATAGGTTTTTGAGAGTTCTTTCTAGGATTCGAACTCGTAACCTGTTAGTGATTACTGTTACCACTTAATAGTTTAAGATGATGAGCTCTGGTATGAGAGTTTAATGCATGGTTCTAATATTTTTAAAGTCTCAGGAAACCATGGAAGTTGTAGTGGGTTTGTTTTTGAAGCTAGATCAAGAGGACTCCTTCTTGAGTTCTATTACACAAGTTGTAGGGAAAGGTTGAGAGTTTTTCCTTTTCGGGGTTTAAGGAGTCAAGTCTCTACTGTATTTGTGTTGACTGTATTCACCAATGAAAGCGATTGTTTAAGGATTTAACTAGCTACAGATGCCACCCCTTTCAATCTTCGGTTCAAAATAACAAGGTAATGTCTTACTTGTAATCTTCGTAAAGTTGCAACTGTTAGTATTTTGTTTAGCTTGGTATAAAAATTTAACCTCCTTCGTTTTCGTGGCAGGTTCTAACATCCACAGGGTTTTATGCTCCAGTTAAGTGGAAACTACTATGTGTAAGTGGTAAGTCTCAGTGGTTTCCCTTATGGGTTCTCCTAGGAATTGTTGGTTGTGTTTCAATGGTTGAAGCTTTCGATTCTGAGATGGTGGTCGCTATTGGAATGCTTACATTCTATAAAGTGAACATAAGGAGGATGGAATCCTCATCCTACCATTTAAAATGTATTCTTCAGTTTACTTAGTTGAAATGTATTTCTTGTTTATCAACGTTTTATACCTTGACTTCAGGATAATGATGAAGGGTTCTGCCCTTGGTTTTTACACTGTGTTTGCAACAATGTTTTGTGTTAAATGATGTCAATGTCGTTGTTTTTAGGTATTGGCCGAGAGCCAAAACTAAATTTTTTTCTGGCTGTAATTTACGATGATGAACATGTATCTATAATCTATTTGGAAACTGATAATATCTGAGTTACTATTTCGGATGTAAGGGTTTGGCGAAAGAGTCGATAAGGATGCTAAATACGTTTTCTTGTTTTGGTTATAATCTATGCAAATGTAACATCCCGGAAAAATCACAAAAATTTAAAACTTTTCTACGTGACAATAAATGCTATTTAATAAATGCGAAAATGGAACAATGTATGCAATGTTATCTTGCTGTCTTTAATGCCATGCTAGTTTATTAAGTAACGATTTACAACAACAGATTTCTGCTTAAGTTTTGATGTTATCCATATTTAGTTGTGCTGTTACACATCTCTACTACTGTTATTTATAAATGTTAAAACAACTATTTGACTAATGTACTTTTGTTTGATAGATGAAGGGGTCCTTCGGATTCCCTGAGGCTTACTTAGCATTCGTGCTAAAGCATGTGAATTTGTACTTGTGATAGATTGACAGGTAAGAGATTAAAGTTGCGACAAGTAATAACCAGTTTATCAAAGAAGATCTATATTGTTTGTATTGCAGTGTTGTACCCCGATTTATTTGGTTTCCATTCATGTTGTCTATATGTAAAATCCTACCTTCTACCTTCATGGCAAAATGTGGAATTTCCATGTACAATTGTTTGTTAAAATGTTTTAAGGTCTATAACCTGCAATGATAATGTTGGTCTGAAATGTTCCTCTTTCTTCATGCATTAAAAGTGTGTATGTATACGTCTAAATCTGTTCACAAGGTATGGCTCTATGGTTGTTTAAAGTGTTTATAGGTTTCTTATCTAATCCTTGCAAATAGAGTTGTTGCCATTTTAACAACTATCACATTGTGTAATGTGAGTTGTGTGCATTGTAATACCCTAGTTGGCACTTATGTGATTCTATAAGCGCATTATGATTTCTATTTTATGATAAAACATTAGAATCTTATTGATTATTTTGCAATGATAAGAGTTACATGCAAACCCTATTATCTATGTGCAAACAATATGATTTTATGTGCAAACTATGTACATTATATAGTGGTCTGACACTATGAATGCGATGGGGTGCTATACTACCTATTTGATAATATGCAAATGTTGCAATACTATACAATAGATGAAATGTATGCAACTATATATTATGTGAACTATATACAAACAAGTGATGTGTACCTACATATGAACCTTAGCGCATAAATTTGCTAACTTAATGCCTTGAGAGGGTTATAAACTTTCGACTTTATCAATGCAATGTGTTTTGTATTGAATGCTATGAGGTGAATGTTTACATTATAGTTTGGAAAGTGTAACCGTAACTTCTACATTGAATGCACCTAGCTAACAAGTTTAGTGGAAGTCCAACATGGATGGCATAGTATGCTTGGTTCACGTGATAACTTCATGGTGTAACAAATGAATGTTGAGTTGTAACACGACGCTAGTTTAAACGCTGCCGCGCTAGGTCCTTCGTGGTTTTTGGTAGTGATGGCTCAATTAATATGATGGACAGTTTGTAAGTTTTGTAAGCTCCACCATAGATCTCCACCGTTTATCTACTGAGGGTTTCAATGCATTGGTTAAACCCTACTTGGCATTTGGAATATCGTGTTTATTGTGAACTTGTTGTTTGATGGTTGTGGCTTTGCAATGGCCGACAGGTCGAGGGTTTGTAGATCTTTCTGTTGAGCAAGAAGAGTTGTGAGGCCATGGTTTTGAACCCGTGACCTGTGAGGATTAAAGAGCCGAACTCTCAGTCTTTGTTACAGTAGAAAATCTATCGAGGTTTATAGCTAGTGATGTTTCTTTGATGTGTTTCCAACTGTTAGACTTGTTGTGAATTTGTTTAAGAGTGAAAATGAAAGAGAAAATCAACCATATGCCATGGTTGTTTCAGGTCTCGCCATTGCTTAGTTTTATTGGAAGATGGTGGCTTGTGTTGGGTTTCAACGTCCTCCGATGTTTGATAATAAGTGATATCCAAACTGTTACACTTGTCTGGTGATTGGTGCTATTGTTTTGGCCAACTGATTTGAAGGTAATGTATTCCAAGACTTTCTCTGTAGCGTTTTATATTTGACATTGAAGCAGTAGTTACAGATTTGTCTAAAACTGCGTTTTATTTCTTAATAAGATAATTGTTTAACCACGATGTTTATATGGTTGTTTGCAGGGTAACATTTCATGAGTATTCTCCTGTTTGGGGCGTCGTTGGTTGGCTGCAGCTATACCCAACCGGTAAGCCTCGGCATTGTCTTGAGACTCTATATAGATGAGGTGGCCGACTGTTTAAAATTTCCGTCTATTGTGTTTTTAACTCAGAGAGTTTGTAAATAGGGTTTGTAAACCCTTTCCTTTTTCTTTAAAAGTTTGGCGATGTTAATACCTCAACCCAAAGGCAATGCCATAAGGAATGTAACTTTTGTTTGATTAAGAAATTGAGCTTTGTCGAGTTGGAAGAATGTTTTTAAACTTCTCGATTGTAATTTTCATGGTTTTCATCGTCTTGGACTTGACCCATGAATACATCCTGTAGCTCGTTGTCGATGTAAAAGAATGTGTTTAGGGTTTTAGTTCTGGGTTTCGAACTTGGCAATGTCCTTTGTTTTGAGAGAGTCTTTCAGACTCTGTTGAGATAATAAAACACTATATTTTTGCCAAACTTTAAATGGTAGTAACTAGTTTGTGTTTGTACTATTGGAGCTTGGCCCGTGTATGAAACCGGTTACTTGTTGAGTCAAGAAATAGAAATAAATTGTATTTTAAATAGTTTGTATGTAATGGCAATGTTTGTATAAGCTATGTTATAACAATACTTTTGCTATCGTACTTCGTTCTGGACTGTAAGTTTATGAATGTTTCTAAAAGGAAATCGTATGTAAATTATGTATGAATAAAAACGTTGCTATTGTTTATTAAGTTGATGGTTTGTAAATATGTAATAGGTTTCGTCCAAGGCCTCCATTTCGATTGTATTAATGTTTAAGTAATGCAACTAGGAACCTATCAAGATTTAGGGTTTAGGTAAGTTTAGAATCTGTGGAGTGATGATGGTTGTTGATATGTTTAAATATCAATAAAATTTGTGCATTCTGTTTGACTTTGCTCCTACCGTTATATATTCTTTTAAACCTTGGAGATGATGTTTTAAATCTATCTATTCGATCTACAGTAATGATGTTTGAAATTGAAATGTTTACTATAACTAGTGATTGATAACTCTGTTTATGGTTTTGGCAGAAATAACAAATACCTTAATCTTCACTGTGTGAATATGATATAAATAAATGTATGATTGTGAGCATGAAATAAAAGGAAATACTTGATGTCTGTAGAAGAATATCATTCTGCTATATTTTGAAAATAAATCTTTATTTATCCTATTGTAAACCAAAACATCTTAACTGCTGAGTATGGATAAATAAATCCTATATTGTTAGAACAGAATATAATTAATTGAAAATAGTGATATTTATAAACATAATTATTGTATATAAACTATGAATACAGCTAAATAAAAATAGTTAATAATTAGAGTACTGAAATATAAATACAGGAATTTAATAGAAAGTAGAAACCTGAGAAAATTTATATAATTTAATCTTCTCATTCACTTGGCTAATTGCCTATTAGACTTATCTATTTTTAATCTATCTCTCTACTAGAGTACAATGCTGTTCCTTTTTGCATGGGGAAAAATGCAGAGATCATTTATTCAATCATTTTGATTTATACAAAATCATTAAAATATTCAGAATGATGAAATAAACAGTAAAAACTTAGTAGAAAACAAAACTTTAAAATACACAGAAATAGATAACAGAACTTGTAAATAATAACAGATAAGACCATAGAACCTGTAAAAGACGATAGGGCCGACAAACACCCAAGGAGGCTTGTTCCTCCGAGCCTACTCCAGAAGAAATAGCTCAACTGCTGACTTCTAATGAACCCCTGATCCTGATTATTGATCCAAGAAGTGGGTGGAATCTGTGTAAAAGCAAGGCACTAAAAAATACCTTCTCCACTTGGTATCAACCTCCTGAAAAATGCCTTCTTGCAATATCCCAAAAATACATGAAAATTAAAATTTTTCCTCTCTGCAAAAATCGTTAGTTTATAATAGAAAAGGCGCACATTAAACGTAATAATATTAAAAACAATCATACTTGTATGCTGCAATGTACGTCTAAGCCTATCTGTTTTTACATAGCCTCTTCAAAATGTATGTATAGAATTTGCAGAAGCAGTGTGGAAATAATGAGATCGTGTTTTCGTTGTGGTTTGCAACAGTGGGTTTAGTAGGTAGGAAATCACACTAGCTATTGTTTGTAATATCATGTGATTTTAATTATGTACGTCTAATGACACCTTCAAGTGATGACCTTCTTGATGACGGTATGTTTTTCACATTGGAGATTCCATAATAATCCCGGACAGGTAATTGCATACCTCGGCAGGGTTGTCGGGAGGTATGGGCAATTGTAGGTGTTGCCGGACTTACTTAGCATAATGCTAATGCCATCATGTACTCTTGTATTTGCAGGTGTCTCGACTCCGTGACAAAGATCTCTAAAAGGGTGGTTCTTATTCCACTATTGGTCCTATTCTACCGGTTTTATGATAAGTCCTTACTACTCCATTGTCATGGGAGTTCTTTATTCGAATGCTTCCCAAAGTTGGTTTACAACTATTAATTCTTGGGTAATGCAACCAATTGTGAATTGGTCATACTTCGCAAAGTTTATGTATATAAATCAAGCCCTATGTAATTTAAATCAAGGTGGTGGAAAACTACGACTGCACTATAGGGAGTGCGAATTATTTGACCTCCACTCAGTTGGAAGTTGGTAAAGACTTTAATGCATTTAGTAGCTCGTGGAGAACAGCCTGTCATAAGGGTCTGGCTGTTGATTTGGGGTTTTGATCTATAGTCTCTGTATTCGACTTTGTTGTTTGTTTATGGCTCTATGCTTTCGTTGCTGGATGGTAATGGGGTGTACTGACCCGAGCTCTGCTCATGGTCAACACGCTTAGTGACTGTGGCTATTGATCATGGTGTAGGGAGGCCATACTTCTTATAGGTAAAGAAATGTAAACCCTATAGTTATTGACAATTTCTAATTTCTTAGAACTTGAAATGCATATTTGAGCCGAGAAATATTTTATGTTGTTCATGGTAGGTGACACACGCTTTGGTGTGGGAGCTGAGGAGGTTTATGATGTCGTGGGTGTGACTAGGGTACTGGTAAGTTTGGCTTCCCATGCATACCCTACCTCCTGCAACTTTGATGTTGTTTGTATGCGTTTGGCCTGGTGGTTTAGTGTGAGACCCCCATAAGCCATTGGCTTACTGATTCGCTTTGGGGATGCCTAAAACTATCGTCTACTTGGATAGACTTAACAGAATGGGGTTCTGATGTAATTTAACTAGCTGGGTGAATATGAGGACTGTAATATGTATCAGCTCGGTTTCACCGGTTATTCGGTTCTTCAAAAATCTTGTAATTTAAATAAATACTCTTCCATGAGATATGACTCCTGTATAGTTATAATGATTTCAAATGCTATTTTTCTCTGTTCCCTATGTGTATTTAAGCATTTGAGTTGAAACTTTAAGAGTTCTAAGGTTATGGGTTTCCTGGGTATTTTTGTAACTACTGTTCCGTCAATCCAGACATTTATAAAGGGTCATTGACGTCCTCTTGCTTGTAATTAAGACCGTGGTTCGTATATTGTCTTCAATGGTACTCGTTCTTTGTTTTTCATATTGCTACAGGGTTTATGTGTGAACAATGTATTTCCTGTGGGTATATATAAGACATCAACGAAGTTTTCTACGCCCTTGTTGCTGTAATGTGGGTAAATTGTAAATGAAAATGTCTCGTTTTCCTGCTGGTTGTGTGGGTAGAATGATTGCTTTCCTGGAAAGGGTTTGAAGACTATACTCAATCGTTTTTGGTTTTTATATGTAGACTTGTATTCTTGTATGCAATACCTTTACAATTCGACTCCTTGTGAAGTCCGTGGGGATTGACCCTGTTCCTATCTTTCCATAAACATCTTTGTGGTGGTTATACGAATTGCATGTTTCTTGTTTCTATTTATGGTTGGTCTGTCAAAATGGTTAGCGTAGGGTTTATGATGAAGTGTATATAGAAAAATGTAAAAGAGTAGCATTCTAAATACGATCTCTGTTGCCCTTGAGATGTTTGGTTTAAATTATAGTCTGTATGGTTTTTAAGAAGAAAACATAACTAGCTCGGGCAGAGAAATGAAACTACATAGAAATCGATTTAAAACAATGATGTCTGCGTTTTTCTCTTACTGTGGTTTATATCGTTGGGATTTCAAATGGTTGGCATGATGTTTAGCGATTTCTGTTGTGGTTTTGATTTCTGTAGCTAGGTGATTTTGTTAAGGAAATAACACAATGGTTTTAAATAAGTGAAATAAATACGATCATAAGTGAATTAGAATACTGTCATAGGTGAAATAAAATGTTAGGAATATTATTCTGAGTTCAAATCATGATTTGTCTATTCTAACCATCTAAGCAATATAAGTGACCAGCAAAGACTGGCTGGCTGGTCCTACTGGGAATGCCATTCGATGCTTGGCGACTTGATTTAAGAACATTGTAGTTATAACGGAAATATAAAACATAGGAGGGTTTTATAAATAATCATACTTGTCGATTCTCTGTAGTTTGTCCTACTAATGATACCCTGTTGACCCTGGTAGCATGTTCTTGCTGATACTGACCTGCACACTCAGCCAACTGGTTAGGGAAATTACTAACTCTTAGCTGACCTGAATTGATCTTGGATTGGATGACCTTGGGACTACCATGTTCCTCCCAACCATGATTCTACAACTATTCCTAGTTCAGTACGAATCCCCCGAGATGGTTCTGACATGCAAACCGAGAAGTAGAGGCCTTAGATGATAACTGGTTCAGATCTAGAAAATTTATGAACAGAGTTCACTTCTAGAGTAGAGAGTTCTTCTTGGCACAATAATACCAAAACAAAAAGATTGCCCAATCTTTGGGGTTTTTCCTCCTTAAGTAGGACAAATCTTGAATTATGACTATTGGAAAATTACTGGTTTCTTTAATATAATTTAATTTATAAAACAATAATTGTTTATTTAACTACTAGTTATCTTGGGAACTAGGACTTCTCAACCTGTTTGATTAAGGTGTTTTTAATCTTTTAGATATTTTCATAATAATAATAGTATACAATTTATAATTTATAATACCATCTAAATATAAATAATTAATATTTTGTAAGTGGCAGCCCACTCATGCCTAAATATATATATCTATAAAGTGTAATCATTTATAAAAGAATATATAGATAATATTTAACCAATGTATATTTAATATTGAAGCTCTTAAATAATAATACTACTGGTGGTTGTAAGCATTTTGTTTCACAAGATGCTTCTTTTAGTACTTTTTAAGGAAAGGGTCCACTTCTTTGGACGGTTTCGGTAAGCTGGTAAAGGAACCTCTAGTCTCTCCCTTTGCATGTCAGATTCCCTCGTTTTAACATGGTAGTTCCCGCAGTAGATGATGGTAATAAGATTTATTTAATCAATTCGAAATAGTTGTGATAAGAAACACAAGTGCTATTTAGAGTCCTTTTTGACTCAACACTTGAGAAGTAGTAACCCCGAGTGCTCTTCAGAGCCTTTCAACTCAACACTCTCACATGGGCGTTACGCTAGTGCAATTCCAGAGCCTCTACTCAACACTAGGGCTAGAATGTGGTTGTGAGACATATCTAGGATAATTAAATGTCCTCGGATCTGGTAATCATTTCTTTTAAGCTTGGAGTTCTCCAGGGCTCATGCCCAATGCTCAACGTACATCGGGGCTTAGGCTCAGTATGAAATAGAATTCTCTAAATACATCGGGGCTTAGGCCCAGTATGAAATAGAATTCTCTAAATACATCGGGGCTTAGGCCCAGTATATAGGTCTTTTGTGTGTTCCTGAGTCCATGCTCAACACACTAATTAATCAACCATGTAAATCATGCTCTGCACAGTATAATGTAACAAAATAGATAATCTCAGTATGTCATAGTTTTGTAATCACTTCTCGAAATACAACATAGTTTATTCATTCAGCTTTCCTGCCCCGTATATATTCAATAATGAAACAAATCAAGGTCCATTCCCAATACATCACTCATAAAGGAAATAAATCAAAACATATAAATTCTATGTCAAAAATAATAAATCACATATACTGGGGCCGTGACCCGACATGACATCATAACATAGTTAGTAAAAAAAGTTGGGATATTACATCCTCCCCTGCTTAGAGCAACACCGTCCCAATGTTTCCTAGGGACTAGAGATGAGATCATGAAACAAGGCAGGGTATGCCTCTCTCATGGTAGCCTCATTCTCCTAAGTGGCCCCATCTGGTCCAAAGTCCCTCCATTGCACTTTCAGCTGAGTAATGGTCCTCCTCCTAAGCTGGACCTCTCTCTTGTCCAAAATGTCGAGTGGTTCTGGCGTGAACTCCCCTTCGGGCTCCACCTGTAACAAGGACCAATCAATGACATGTTTAGTATTGTATACATATTTTTTTAATAAAGAAGCATGAAAAACATTATGAAATTTTATATGTGCTGGTAGGGCTAACTCATATGCCACTAGACCCTTCTTGCCCAGTATTTCAAAAGGTCCACAGAACCTTGGGGCTAGTTTACTGCAATGTCTCAAACTTAACGAGCTTCGTTTCGCTTTTATTTCTTAGGAAGACATGTTCATCAATTTGGTAGTCCTTGTCCTTTCTTTTCTTGTCTGCGTAACTCTTTTGGTGGTCTTGTGGTTCTTTTAAATTGAGTTGCACTTTGGAGACTAGTTGTTCCAATTCTTTTAGTAAGTTTGGCCTTAGCATAAGCCTTTCCACCAGGCTATCCCAGGTGACGGGGGTTTGACACTTTCGACCGTAGAGTACCTCGAAAGGACTCATTTTGGCCGAGGTTTGATACCCGTTGTTGTATGAAAACTCCGTGAGGTGTAAGTAGTATTCCCACTTAGTGGGATTGTTCATGACATACATTCTCAGCATATCCTCCAAGATTTGGTTTACTCATTCCGTCTGTTTGTCGGTTTGGGGGTGGTATGCGGTACTAAACTGTAGTTGTGTTTCTAATCCGGAGAACAATGCTCTCCAAAAGTTACTAGTGAACTTTGTGTCTCAATCCGAGATAATTGCTTTGGGTATCCCATGTAACCGAGAAATCTCTTTTAGGAAGATTTCTGCAATGTGAACTGCCTTGTAGGTAGACTTTACTGGTATAAAATATGCGGCTTTAGAAAGCTTGTCTACTACTACGAAGATGGAGTCGTTTTGTTTCTTGCTCTTGGGTAGGCCTATAATGAAATCCATACTTATTACCTCCCACTTCCATTCTGGAATGGGTAATGGTTGAAGTAGTCTGGAGGGGTGTTGGTGTTCTGCTTTGACCAACTGACATTCCTGACACTTTGCAATGAACAATGCGATGTTAGCTTTCAGTTTAGGCCAAAAGTAGTGTTTCTTTACGGCTAAAATCATCTTTTGATATATAGGGTGTCCTGAATAGGGGCTCCGATGGAATTCGGTGAGTATGTTAGGTCTAATGTCCCCCCCCTCGGGAATATAAAGTCTCTCCTTTGACCATAACAATCCTGATTCATCTATCTTGTATTCTTTTTGTTGTTGAAAAAGCCTATCTTCTTTGATCTTTTTAAGGATCTTGACATAGAACCTATCATTTTGGCATGCCATTCTAATTCTGTCATGTAAGTCAGAGTCCGTTCGACTTTCGGTTACCTCATATAACATATGAGCTCGTTCAATTAAGGCGTCGGCGATCTTGTTTTCTTTCCCCTTGATGTGTTTTAGTTCAAAGTGATACTTACTAAGAAAGGATAACCACCTAGCATGTCTAACGTTCAGGTTTGGTTGGTCGAATAGATACTTTACACTCATGTTGTCTGTCTTTAGTAGGAATTTCTTACCCATGAAGTAATGTCTCCACATCTTTAGAGCATGGATAATGGCGGCCAATTCGAGGTGATGAGTAGGATAGTTTTTCTCATGTTCCTTTAGCTTTCTTGACTCGTAGCAGATGGCGAAGTCATCTTGCATAAGGGCTCCACTGAGTCCTCCCTTGCTTGCATTGGTACAAACTACGAAGTCCCCATTGGGGTCAGCAATTCGTAGTATTGGTGCACTAATCAAAAGTTGTTTTACCTTCTGAAAACTTTCTTCGCACTTGTCTATCCAGATGAACTTATTGGTTTTCTTCTGTAATACGGTGATGGGACAAGCGATCCGAGAGAAGTTCTCAATGAACTTTCGATAATAACTGGATAAACCATGATCGTATGTCGAAGACACATGTGGTTGTGGGCCATTCTTCAATAGCTTTGATCTTTTTGGGATCAACTGCTATTCCCTTCTCGGAAATGATGTGCCCTAAGTACTGTATCTGAGGTCTATAGAAATCACACTTGCTAAATTTTGCATACAGCTGATGTTCTCGTAATATCTGTAAGACTATTCGGAGGTGTTCCTCTTGTTCTTCTTCATTCCTGGAATAGATCAGGATATCGTCTATGAAGACTAAAACAAACTTGTCGAGGTACTTGCTGAAAACATTGTTCATCATGCACATGAAGTTTGCGGGTGCATTTGTTAGACCGAAAGGCATTACTACAAATTCGTAGTGGCCGTATTGGGTGCGAAACGCAGTCTTACTGATGTCCTCGTCACAAATCCTCACCTGGTGATATCCAGATCGTAGGTCGATCTTCGAGAAGATCTTTGCTCCTCCGACTTGGTCAAACAAGTCATCGATCCTAGGGAGTGGATAACGGTTCTTGATGGTTAACTTGTTGAGTTGGCAGTAATCGATGCACATACGCATCGTGCCATCCTTCTTTTTAACAAAGAGGATTGGTGCTCCCCAGGGAGACACACTCGGTCGAATGTATCCCTTGTCTATTAGTTCTTGTAATTGTATTTTGAGCTCTACCAGTTCAGGTGTACTCATACGGTACGGAGTCCTAGAGACGGGTATGGATCTGGGGGTTAGTTGTATGGAAAAGTCTAAGTCCCGCTTGGGTGGTAACCTTGGTATCTCTTCGGGAAATACGTCTCTGAATTCTACAAGTATCGAGAAATCCTCGATCTTTTGATCTCTATCGGCTTCTACCGATTGAAGGTGGATTGAAAATAGTTTACAACCCTTTCTTAAGCATTTCTTTGCTTGTAATGACGATATCTGTCATACTGATACTTCCTTAGGTATACCTTGGATGGCTCTTTGGTTTCCTTGACTATTTGTGCATAGGATTGACTTATTTAAGCAATCCAACAAGGCATGATGTCCTTCCAACCAATCCATGCCTATTATTACGTCATAAGATCCTAACGGTAAGATGTTCAAATCTATCTTAGTTAAAAAGCCATTCAAATCTATCTCACAACTCTTAACTAGTTCGGAGACCTTCCGTTTGGTACCGGTGGCTAATTGTACCGGCCATGGTGCTTTGTGACTCTCTCGATTTAATTTGCAAGACTCTACTATTCTAGGGGAGATGTAGCTCTGGCAAGCATCGGGGTCTATTAAAACTGAAATGATATTGTTAGATATCTTACCCTCAATTTCTACCATGGTGGCTTGATGATCTGCTTGCAGGCCATCAAGGGTGGCATAAATCCTAGGTGTCTTTGCCATGTCTCCCACTGTAGGCTTTGCTTGGATGTTGTGTAAAGTCCCATCTGTTTTGTTGGGGCAGTCTCTGTAGTAATGTGGTCCCTGGCATTTCCAACAAGAAACAGTTGGTGGGAATGTCTTTTCCCCTTTGTTGAAGGCTGACCTGTTGGCTGGTGGTGGGGGTGCATTAGGTCGAGCTTGAGGTCGGTTGAAACCTCTGTTGGGTGGGAAACTATTGTTATGTTTTCAAAAAGGTGGGGGTCTAAAACCCAGTCTGCAGTTGTCTGAGAAAGTCTTGAATCTATCTCTATTTATGTTGATGTTGTGGTTCCTTGGCTGCCCGTGCTCATAGCATAGCCTGGCTTTATGTAGGGTTATGTCAAGGGTTTTGGGCATGTCGAATTCTATCTTCTCTGTAAAGTTTGGTGGAAACCCACCCAAGAACTGTTGGATTTTCACCTTCTTGTCCTTAATATAAGGCACATAGTGCACCAAGTCTAAGAACCGATTTATGAAAGCTTCCATAGTCAGGGAACCCATTTTCAGCTCATGAAATTCTTTTATCTTTTTGTCAAAGAATCTTTCGGACATGTATTTGTCTTAAAAGATTCTGCTGAAAGTGTCCCAGCTCATGTCCCTTAATGTGCTTTAGGTCTCGCCACCATCTAGCAGCTTTTCCATTTAGGTTGTATATGGCTAGTCGGGCTTGCATTTCATTGGAATAATTATGAACCTTAAAGTATTTGTTCATCCCTAGCAACATTCTTCAGCTTTTTCTCCTAAGTTAACTTCTCCGTCATATGTTGGGGCTCTTATCTTTCTGAACTCTCCTTGTAAGTTGTCATCACTCTTCCTCCTTCTCTTGCAAGGAGGTGGGGAGCCATTGTCATTGGAAGAGCTCTTACAGTCCTCTACCAATGGTTCTGATTTATGATATTCCTGTTCTCCTATTTTGTAGTTTGCTGCTTTCCCCATGTTAAGAGTGTTGACAGAAAGAGTAGGATGTCCATGGGGTTTTTCCCCTGTTAGGCTTTGGAGTAAGGCCTCATTTATAGCTCGTTGTTCCCTTCTTTCTTGCATATTTTCATCCCTGAAACTCTGGAATTCTACCTATAGTTGTTGTATGGATTTATCTAAATCTGAGTTGAGCTCCACCAAAATTTATTTCTCTCGTGGTGGGGAATTTAGGTTGCCTCGTATACTACTGCCTTTTCTCTGCACTCATCTTTTTTCCACTGTTTGCACCTGAAATTTATATAAGTATCTGTCGATTGGAAAAACAATGTGTTAATTAATTCTCTGCGTAAAAAGATAATACAATAATTTAAACACTTTCCTGTTTCTGCAGCTATGTTTGGTAGTGATCCCAATAGGTCACTTAGTGTTTGTAACTTGCTCTGATACCACTTGTAATATCCCAAAAATACATGAAAATTAAAATTTTTCCTATTTGTGAAAATCGTTAGTTTATAATAGAAAAGGAGCACATTAAATGTAATAATATTAGAAATAATCATACTTGTATGCTGCAATGTACGTCTAAGCCTATCTGTTTTTACATAGCCTCTTCTAAATGTAAGTATAGAATTTGTGGAAGCAGTGTAGAAATAATGAGATCATGTTTTCATTGTGGTTTGCAATAGTGGGTTTAGTAGGTAGGAAATAACACTAGCTACTGTTTGAAATATCATGCGATTTTAATTATGTACGTCTAATGACACCTTTAGGTGATGACCTTCTTAATGAAAGTATGTTTTTTGCATCAGAGATTCCATAAGAATCCCGGACAGGTAATTACATACCTCGGTAGGGTTGTCGGGAGATATGGGCAATTGTAGGGGTTGCCGGACTTACTTAGCATAATGCTAATGCCATCATGTACTCTTGTATTTGTAGGTGTCTCAACTCCCTGAGTAAGATATCTAAAAGGGTGGTTCTTATTCCACTATTGGTCCTATTCTACCGATTGTATGATAAGTCCTTACTACTCCATTGTCATGGGAGTTGTTTATTCGAAGGTTTCCCAAAGTGGGTTTACAACTATTAGTTCTTAGGTAATGCAACCAATTGCGAATTGGTCATACATTGCAAAGTTTATGTATATAAATCGAGCCCTTTGTAATTTAAATCAGGGTGGTGGAAAACTATGACTGCACTATAGGGAGTGCGAATTATTTGACCTCCACTCAGTTGGAAGTTGGTAAAGACTTTAATGGATTTAGTAGTGCGTGGAGAACAACCTGTCATAAGGGTTTGGCTGTTGATTTGGGGTTTTGATCTGTAGTCTCTGTATTCGACTTGTTGTTTGTTTATAGTTATGCGCTTTCGTTGCTGGATGGTAATGGGGTGTACTGACCCGAGCTATGCTCATGGTTAGCATGCTTAGTGACTGTGGCTGTTGATCATGGTGTAGGGAGGCCATACTTCTTACAGGTAAAGAAATGTAAACCCTATCAGTTATTGACAATTTCTAATTTCTTAGAACTGCAAATGCATATTTGAGCTAAGAAATACTGTATGTTGTTCATGGAAGGTGACACATGCTTTGGTGTGGGACCTGCGAAGGTTTATGATGTCATCGGCATGACTAGGGTATTGGTAAGTCTGGATTCCCATGCATGCCCTACCTCCTACAAATCTGATGTTGTTTGTATGCGTTTGGCCTGGTGGTTTAGTGTGAGACCCCCATAAGCCATTGGCTTACTAATTGGCTTTGGGGAGGCCTAAAAAAATCGTCTACTTGGATAGACTTGACAGAATGGGGTTCTTATGTAATTTAACTAGCTGGGTGAATATGAGGACTGTAATATGTATCAGCTCGGTTTCAGCCGTTATTCGGTTTTGCGAAAATCTTGTAATTTAAATAAATACTCTTCCATGAGATATGACTCTTGTATAGCTATAACGATTTCAAATGCTACATTTCTCTGTTCCTTGTGTGTATTTAAGCATTTGAGCTGAAACTTTAAGAGTTCTAAGGTTATGGGTTTCCTAGGTATTTTGTAACTACTGTTCCGTCAATCCAGACATTTATAAAGGGTCGTTGATGTCCTCTTGCTTGTAATTAAGACTGTGGTTCGTATATTGTCTTCAATGGTACTCGTTCTTCGTTTTGCATATTGCTATAGGGTTTATGTGTGAACAATGTATTTCTTGTGGGTATATATAAGACATCAATGAAGTTTTCTATGCCCCTGTTGCTATAATGTGGGTAGATTGTAAATGCAAATGTCTCGTTTGCCTGCTAGTTGAGTGGGTAGAATAATTGCTTTCCTGGCAAGGGTTCAAAGATTATAATCAATCAGTTTTGGTTTTTATATGTAGACTTGTATTCTTGTATGCAATACTTTTACAATTCCACCCATTGTGAAGTCCGTGGGGATTGACCCTGGTCCTATCTTTCCGTAGACATCTTCGTGGTGGTTATATGAATTGCGTGTTTCTTGTTTCTATTTATGGTTGGTCTGTCGAAATGGTTAGCGCAGGGTTTATGATGAAGCGTATATAGAAAAATGTAAAAGAGCAGCATTCTAAATACAATCTCTGTCGCGCTTGAGATGTTTGGTTTAAATTATAGTCTGTATGGTTTTTAAGAAGAAAACATAACTAGCTCGGGCAGAGAAATGAAACTACATAGAAATCGATTTAAAACAATGATGTTTGCATTTTTCTCTTACTGTGGTTTATATCGTTGGGATTTCAAATGGTTGGCATGATGTTCAACGATTTCTGTTGTGTTTTTGATTTCTGTAGCTAGGTGATTTTGTTAAGGAAATAACACAAGGGTTTTAAATAAGTGAAATAAATACCATCATAATTGAATTAGAATACTGTCATATGTGAAATAAAATTCTAGGAATATTATTCTAAGTTCAAATCACGATTTGCCTATTCTAACCATCTAAGCAATATAAGTGACCAGCAAAGACTAGCTGGCTAGTCCTGCTAGGAATGCCATTCCATGATGGGAGACTTGATTTAAGAACATTGTAGTTATAACGGAAATATAAAACATAGGAGGGTTTTATAAATAATCATACTTGTCAATTCTCTGTAGTTTGTCCTGCTGATGATACCGTGTTGACCCTGGTAGCTTGTTCCTGCTGATACTGACCTGCACAC
The DNA here is from genome assembly GCA_027924585.1 of Larix kaempferi. NCBI lineage: Eukaryota > Viridiplantae > Streptophyta > Pinopsida > Pinales > Pinaceae > Larix > Larix kaempferi. The sequence goes on from BSBM01000201.1 coordinate 8,231,562, forward strand.
TCAGCGAACTGGATAGGGAAACTACTGACTCTTAGCTGACCTAAATTGATCTTGGATTGGATGACCTTGGGACTACCATGTTCCTCCCAACCATGATTCTACAACCATTCTTGGTTCAGTACGAATCCCCTCGAGCTGGTTTTGACATGCAAGTTGAGAAGTAGAGGCCTTAGATGATAACTGGTTCAGATCTGAAAAATTTATGAACAGAGTTCACTTCTGGAACAGAGAGTTCTTCCTGGCACAATAATACCAAAAGAAAAAGATCCCCAAATCTTTGGGTTCTATCCTCCTTAAGTAGGACAAACCTTGAATTATGACTGTTGGAAAATTACTGGTTTCTTTAGTATAATTTAATTTATAAAACAATAATTGTTTATTTAACTGCTAGTTATCTTGGGAACTAGGACTTTTGAACCTGTTTGATTAAGGTGCTTTTAATCTTTTAGATATTTTCATAATAATAATAATAATATACAATTTATAATTTATAATACCATCTAAATAAAAATAATTAATATTTTGTAAGTTGCATCCCACTCATGCCTAAATATATATATCTATAAAGTGTAAACATTTATAAAAGAATATATAGATAATATTTAACCAATGTATATTTAATATTGAAGCTTCTAAATAATAATACTACTGGTGGATGTAAGCATTTTGTTTCACAAGATGCTTCTTTTAGTTCTTTTTAAGGAAAGGGTCCACTTCTTTGGACGGTTTTGGTAAGCTAGTAAAGGAACCTCTAGTCTCTCCCTTTGCATGTCAGATTCTCTCGTTTTAACATGGTAGTTCCCGCAGTAGATGATGATAATAAGATTTATTTAATCAATTAGAAATAGTTGTGACAAGACATGCAAGTGCTATTCAAAGTCCTTTTTGACTCAACACTTGAGAAGTAGTAACCTCGAGTGCTCTTCAGAGCCTTTCAACTCAACACTCTCACATGGGCATTACGCTAGCGCAATTCCAAAGCCTCTGCTCAACACTAGGGATAGAATGTGGTTTTGAGACACATCTAAGATAATTAAATGTCCTCGGATCCGGTAATCATTTCTTTCAAGCTTGGAGTGCTCCAGGGCTCATGCCCAACACTCAATGTACATCGGGGATTAGGCCCAATATGAAATAGAATTCTCTAAATACATCGGGGCTTAGGCCCAGTATATAGGTCTTTTGTTTGTTCCTGAGTCCACGCTCACCACACTAACTAATCAACGATGTAAATCATGCTCTACACAGTATAATGTAACAAAAGAGATAATCTCAGTATATCATAATTTTGTAATCACTTCTCGAAATACAACATAGTTTATTCATTAGACTATCATGCCCCGCATATGTTCAATAATGAAACAAATCAGGGTCCATGCCCAATACATCACTCATAAAGGAAATAAATCAAAACATATAAGTGCTATGTCAAACATAATAAATCAGATATACTGGGGCTGTGACCAGACATGACATCATAACATAGTTAGTCAAAAAAGTTGTGATATTACACTTCTCCACTCAGCATCAACATCCTGAACTCAATAAGTGTTTGGTAGACTCACAACATGATCAACAACAACATATCCTCTCATCAAATCTCTAGGGTGCAAACACAGCAAAACCCCAAGGTAAATTTCCTCGTAAGGAAAATTGATGAACCTCAGTTCAATATTTGATGGCTATTATATAGACTGCCTAGGTCTTTTAGTGGTCAGTTTGGAATAAATGAGCCTCAAGCTCTAGTCCCATCTTTCAGGGCAATATGACCACATTTCAAGGGAGTTGTCCCATACCAACATCTAGTTAGTTGCATCATGATGCTACCACTTGTCCATTGCCTTCTACCCTAGATTCCATTCCACCTAGTGGATCACTAACCACTCTTTCAACATTCCTCTTAGGTGTTTGTCTCTTATTTTATTTATTAAATAATAATATATTGTGCAAATTACAGTCATCCTTAGACACCTGTCCAATATAAACTTTACAATAAAAGTTATCATAATGTTTCTAAACACAAAATGTTTTCTAGCTTAAAGGGTATGTTACAAACACCCCCTCTTAAGCTCAACATCGTCCTCGATGTTGCTTATTCATCATCAAGTTCCTCATGGAATAGAACTGGATATGCTGCCCGCATATTACTTTCCAGTTCCCAAGTAGCCTCATTAGGGCTAAGGTGCTTCCATTGCACCTTTACCTACCCTATGGTGTGATTCTTAAGCATAATTTCCCTCCGGTCTAGAATACATTCTGGTTCCACCTGAAAATCTTCTTTGGGTTCCACCTGTGTGTCATTCCAATTCAACACATGAGTAGCATTGTGCACATACTTCTTTAAAACATAAACATGAAAATATTGTGTATTTTTAAATTGTATGGCAATGCCAATTGATATGCAATAGCTCCTATTCTTGATAGGATTTCGAATGGTCCACAATACCTTGGTGCTAATTTAGCACGACTCCCAAGCTTCAAAGAACTTTTCTTGGGCTTCACCTTTATGAAAACATGGTCTCCGACCTGAAATTCTCTTTCGGTGCATTTTAAATCAACATAGCTTTTTTGCTGATCTTGGGAAACTTTTAAGTTACCTTGAACCTATTTCACGGTTAGCTCCATTGCCTTCAATAGATATGGTCCTAACATCAATCTGTCTACAGGATTATCCCACGAAATTGGAGTACAACATTTTCTTCCATACAAAATTTCAAATGGACTTAACTTAGCAGATGCTTGATAATTATTATTGTAGGAAAATTCTGCTAAGTGCAAGTAATCTTCCCACTTAGATGGTTGATCTTTCACATATAATCTTAACATATTTTCCAAAATCTGATTTACTCTTTCTGTTTGACCATAAGTTTGTGGATGGAAAGTAGTGCTGAAATTCAACTTAGTATTTAATCCTTTAAACAGTGTTGTCCAAAAGTTACTAGTGAACTTAGAGTCTCAGTCTGAAATAATTACCTTTGGAATTCCATGCAAGCAAAAAATCTGCTTCATGAAAAAATCTGCAATGTTAGAAGCCTTGGAAGTAGTTTTAATAGGAATAAAATGAGCAGCTTTGCTAAGTTTATCAACAACAACCATAATTTAGTCATTCTGCTTCTGATTTTTAGGCAAACCCGTAATAAAGTCAATGCTTATGATCTCCCATTTCCATTCTGGAATTGGTAAGGGCTGCAATAGCTCAGCTGGATGTTGGTGCTCAACTCTGATATTCTAACAGTCAAAACATCTAGCTATATATTCAGCAACTTCACTTTTCATGTTGGGCCAAAAGTACTCCTTTCTTAACGTAGCTATCATTTTCTGATAACCGGGATGCTTTGAATAAGGAATCTTGTGAATTTCATCTAAAATCAACAACTTAACCTTTGAAAAATTAGGCACATAAATTCTATTTTTGTAAGTTAAGAAGCCTTTTTCATTAATACTGTAATCTGTTATAACATTTTCAGATGAATTTCCAGCCACTTTATCATGTAATTTTTGGTAATTTTCGTCTTGCTTAATTCCTTCTTCGATCTGATTTTCCATATCAGTTTTAAAAGTACTGATTGCTGCCACAAAACTTAATCTAGCTTTTCTGCTCAACGCATCAGCTACCTTATTTTTCTTTCCATTAATGTGATGCATCTCAAAATCGTACTCACTAAGGAAAGCTAACCACCTAGCTTGCCTTGCATTAAGATTTGTTTGATCCAGTAAATACTTTAACCCCTTATTATCAGTCATTAAAATGAATTTTCTTCTGATCAAGTGATGGCGCCACATCTTTAAAGCATGTATCACAGCTGCCAACTCAAGATCATACGTTGCATAATTCTTTTTATGTATTTTTAACTTCCTTGACTCAAAAGCAATTGCATGACCTTCTTGACTTAAGACCCCTCCAAGTCCTTCGTTGCATGCATCCATGCATACGACGAAATCCTTATTAGGATCTACAATTTTTAAGATGGGTGCAGTAGTTAACAATTCTTGTAACTTATTAAAGCTGTCTTGACACTTTTGATCCCATATGAATTTCTTCCCCTTCTTCTGCAAAGAAGTGATGGGGTTAGCAATTCTAGAGAACCCTTCAATAAACTTTCTATAATACCTCGTTATTCCCATGAATGATTGTACATCAGTTACATCTTTTGGGACAGGCCTTTCATTAATTGCTTTAATTTTATCAGGATCAACAGAAATACCATCTTTTGAAATTATATGACCAAAATACTGAATTTTATCTTTATAGAAATCACACTTACTGAACTTAGCATACAGCTGGTGATCTCTAAGTACTTGTAAAATTATTTTGAGATGCTCGTCATGCTCTTCTTTAGTCTTTGAGTAAACCAGGATATCATCAATGAATACCACTACAAACTTATCTAAATATTTATGCAGAACGTTGTTCACTAAACACATGAACACTGCCGGTGCGTTAGTTAACCCAAAAGGCATAACTACGAACTCGTAGTGTCCATAATGTGTTTTGAATGCAGTTTTGAATATGTCCTCATCTTTTATCCGAACTTGATGATAACCTGACCTTAAGTCAATTTTAGTGAATACCTCTGCTCCACGTACTTGATCAAATAGATCATCTATGCAGGGTAAGGGATACCGGTTCTTAATTGTCATTTTATTAAGTTGACGATAGTCAATGCACAAACACATGGTGCCGTCCTTCTTTTTAACAAATATTACTGGTGCTCCCCAAGGGGACACACTGGGCCGTATTTAGTTTTTATCTATTAATTCTTTTAGCTGAGATCTTAACTCATTTAACTCCAAAATATTCATCCTATAGGGGGCCTTTGAGTTTGGTACCACACCAGGTACTAACTCAATGGTGAAGTTAAGTTCTCTTTTCGGAGGTAATCTTGGAATTTCTTCCAGGAATACATTAGAAAAGTCCCTAAGGATGGGAATATCCTCTAGTTTTAACTTGTCATCTTTAGATGTGCATTCATGATTAACAATATTAACAACAAACAATTTACAATCTTTTCTAGCAGCTCCCTTCACTTGTAAGGCATAAATCTTCCTTACTGAAATCTGCCTATGAATTCCTTTTACTGTTTCTGAATTACCTTTATTATTTATACAAGTAAAAGATTTATCATAAAAATTTAATATAACTCTATGATGTTCAAGCCAATCCATGCTAATTAACAGATCATATGAACCTAAGGGTAAAACATTCAGATTAATTTGCTTTTTTAGTTGACTTAAAAATACTTCACAATTCTTAACATAATCTGTAACCTTTCTTTTAGTTTCTGTTGCAAGTTGAACTAACCATGCATTATCGAATTTTTCTGTTTTTAGCTTGCAACGGTTTACTAAAGTAGGTGAAATATAACTTAGATTTGCACCAAGATCTATTAAAATAGAAATAGACTCGTTTTGTATCATACCTTCAATTTCGACCATGGATGTTTGATGGTCTACTTGACGGTTCTCCAATGCTGCATTTATCTTGGGCATTTCTCTTGCGATATCTCCAACTGTAGGTTCTGCTTGCATAGTATGTATGTTGTTGGCTGTCCTCTTGTTGCGTGGGCAATCTGCTTTCTTGTGTGGTCCGCCACATTCATAGCACTTTATGGGTCCTTTATGTTCAACATACCTATTGTTATTGTTATTATTATTGCTATGATTATTATTATTAGGTACATTTCTTACAGCAGTAGTGTTCTGAGATTTATTATTCCAATAATTATTAGGAAAATTTATGTTATTAAATTTTTTCTTAAAACCTCCAGCATTCTGATTAAAATTCTTCTTTTTATAGTCATACTAATTAGTTTTACTGTTCTTCCAGCCAGTTGTTCCTTCTCTTTTTCTATTTTTGTCAAAACAAAAATTTTCCTTCCTCATGGCCTCTTCCAAAGTGGAAGGATTATCATACTCAATATGATCTTTTATATTAAACAGTAAACAACTGAGAAACCTTTGCACTTTAGGATTTTCCTCAACCATGTAGGGTACGTACCTCAGCAAGCTAAGGAGCTTGCTGCACAGTTCCTTCATGGTCATAGTACCCAATTTTAAATCATAAAACTCCTTCGATTTATCCTCAAAATACTGTTCAGACAAGAACTTCTTTTTAAACAAGCTTTTAAACATAGTCCAAGTTACTTCTTTTTCTTTTATGTTCTTGATTCTTTTAAGATCCTGCCACTAGATATCTGCCTTTCTGGTCAGATTGTAAATGGCCATCTTGACTTTCAGTTGAGAAGAGTAATCATAAATATTAAAGTACTTTTTCATTCTAGACAACCAAGCTTCTGCTATCTCACCCTTCTCACTTTTGCCATTAAAAGTAGGTGGCTTAATCCTTTTAAATTCACCGGTAATATGTTCATGATGCTTATGTTTTCTCTTTTTAGAGCAGCACTCACTGTTACTGCTGTCATAATTTACATCATCGTTACTTGAATCAGACTTAGAAGATGAGTAAATGTTCCTTTTATCGTTCCTTGTTTTCTTATGCTTATGTTGGTGGGACATTATTTCAGAATCAGCTCTAAATTCTGATTTTCTGCCTCTTTCATCACTGTGATAGTTTCCCTTTAAATTCTGTTGTAACTCTTCCTGTTCTTTTAGGATCCATTCATTTTCTTCTTTAACAGCTTTTAACTCGGATTTTAAATCCTGTATAGTGCATAAAATTTCAGAAGACTGGTTGTTTAACTCAACATAAATTCCTTTAGTGTTATTATGATTAATTCATTCATTACGAGGAGATCTGTCCTCTGCTGATTCCTCTGGTATTTCCATACCTGCAATTAAAGGTCAATCTGTTTTGTGCAAAAATAAAATTAAAATACAAAAGTTAGTAACATAAACTTTCTGATTTATTTTTTTGTTTGCGTGCATGAGCCTCATTCATGCCTAGAGTTTGAACTCGCGCTCTTATACCACATGTAACATCCTGGAAAAATCACAAAAATTTAAAACTTTTCTACGTGACAATAAATGCTATTTAATAAATGTGAAAATGGAACAATGTATGAAATGTTATCTTGTTGTCTTTAATGCCATGCTAGTTTATTAAGTAACGATTCACAACAATAGATTTCTGCTTAAGTTTTGATGTTATCCATATTTAGTTGTGTTGTTACACATCTCTGCTACTATTATTTATAAATGCTAAAATAACTGTTTGACTAATGTACTTTTGTTTGATTGATTGAGGGGTCCTTCGGACGCCCCGAGGCTTACTTAGCATTCATGCTAAAGCATGTGAATTCGTACTTGTGACAGATTGACAGGTCAGAGATTAAAGTTGTGACAAGTAATCCTAGTTTATCAAAGAAGATCTATATTGTTCGTATCGCAATGTTGTACCCAGATTTATTTGGTTTCCGTTCATGTTGTCTGTATGTAAAAGCCTACCTTCTACCTCCGTGGAAAAATGTGGAATTTCCATGTACAACTGTTTGTTAAAATGTTTTAAGGTCTATAACTTGCAATGATAATGTTGGTCTGAAATGTTCCTCTTTCTTCGTGCATTAAAAGTGTGTATGTATACATCTAAATCTGTTCACAAGGTATGGCTCTATAGCTATTTAAAGTGTTTACAACTTTGTTATCTAATCCTTGCAAATAGAGTTGTTGCCATTTTAACAACTATCACATTGTGTAATGTGAGTTGTGTGCATTGTAATACCCTAGTTGGCACTTATGCGATTCTATAAGCGCATTATGATTTCTATTTTATGCTACAACATTAGAATCTTATTGATTATTTTGCAATGATAAGAGTTACATGCAAACCCTATTATCTATGTGCAAACAATATGATTTTATGTGCAAACTACATACATTATATAGTGGTGTGACACTATGAATGCAATGGGGTGCTATACTACCTATTTGATAATATGCAAATGTTGCAATACTATACGATAGATGAAATGTATGCAACTATATATTATGTGAACTATATACAAACAAGCGATGTGTACCTACATATGAACCTTAGTGCATAAATTTGCTAACTTAATGCCTTAACAGGGTTATAAACTTTCGACTTTATCAATGCAATGTGTGTTGTATTGAATGCTATGAGGTGAATGTTTACGTTACAGGTTGGCAAGTGTAACCATAATTTCTGCATTGAATGCACCCAGCTAACAAGTTTAGTGGAAGTCCAACGTGGATGGCACAGTATGCTTGGTTCACATGATAACTTCATGGTGTAACAAATGAATGTTGAGTTGTAACACGACACCAGTTTAAACGCTGCCGAGCTGGGTCCTTCGTGGTTTTTGGTAGTGATGGCTCAATTAATATGATGGTCAGTTTGTAAGTTTCGTAAAATACACCATAGATCTCCACCGTCGATCTAGTGAGGGTTTCAATGCGTTGGTTAAGACCTACTTGGCATTTGGAATATCGTGTTTATTATGAAGTTGTTGTTTGATGGTCGTGGCTCTGTAATGTCCGACAGGTCGAGGGTTTGTTGATTTTTCTGTTGAGCAAGAAGAGTTGTGAGGCCAGGGTTTTGAATGTGAAATTGCCCACATAATATCCAAAGAGATGATGTAAACCTCACAATGAAATAATTTAGGAATAATAGAAGAAGAGACAAGCACTAGAACTTAGATCCAAAGAAACTTTGATTGAGGTAGAATAATTACACATGTTACTATTAATAGAATAATGAATTGGTAAATATACAATGTTGAGTATGAGGATTCAAATTCACTAGGAGGAATTCGAATTGGCCTTCATGCATAGATCCATAATCAGTGGAGAGTCATCAATGCCTAACTAGGAGTCCACCTTCTCATCAGTGAAGTCATCAATGCATAAGTAATGATCAATCGAGAGTCAAACTGAGTCTAACTAAATGTGGTTGGTGTAAATGGCACATGGAAGCACTGATATAGTGAAGGAGGCTCAGTGGAGGGTTCCATAGGAGTTAACTGGAGTCAGAATGGTTAATCTAGTCTCACTGGAGGTCCAACAGAGTGATAAACTCAGTAAAGAGTCAGTTAAGCCTTAAATCAAGGGAATAACTGAAGATAACTCAATATAACTGAATATAACTGGACTGGTAGGTGAAGAAGGTGCCCTTGTCATGCAGTGAAGCAAAGGAGGGTGCATTAGTCACTGGGAGGCCTAGAAATGATCTGAAAGAAGCTCCGGGGGCTAGTTTGTTGAGGACTAGGTGCTGGGACTAATGACCTAGAATGCATGCAAAATGCATGCAAACCCTAATTTTGCAAGCATGACTGAAAATGAAAATGACTGGAAAGGTAGTAGGACTAGGATGGAGTATAGGAATATCCTAACATTGAACCCGTGACCCGTGAGGATTAAAGATCCAAATTCTCGGTCTTCGTTACAATAGAAAATCTGTCGAGGTTTATAGCCAGTGATGTTTCTTTAGCCAGTGATGTTTCTTTGATGTGTTTCCAACCGTCAGACCTAGTGTGGATTTGTTTAAGAGTTAAAATGAAAGATAAAATCAGCCGTCTGCCATGGTTGTTTCAGGTCTCGGCATTGCTTAGTTTTATTGGAAGATGGTGGCTTGTGTTGGGTTTCAACGTTCTCTGACGTTTGATAATAAGTGATATCCAAACTATTACACTTGTTTGGTGATTGATGCTATTGTTTTGGCCAACTGATTCAAACGTAATGTATTCCAAGACTTTCTCTGTAGCGTTTTATATTTTACATTGAAGTAGTAGTTACCGATTTGTCTAAAACTGAGTTTTATTTCTTAATAAGATAATTGTTTAACCACCATGTTTATATTGTTGTTTGCAGGGTAAATTTTCATGAGTATTATCTTGTTTGGGGCATCGTTGGTTGGCTACAGCTATACCCAACCGGTAAGCCTCAACATTGTCTTGAGACTCTGTATAGATGAGATGGCCGACTGTTTAAAATTTCTATCTATTGTGTTTTTAACTCCTAGAGTTTGTAAATAGGGTTTGTAAACCCTTTCCTTTTTCTTTAAAAGTTTGGGGAGGTTAATACCTCAACCCAAAGGCAATGCCATAAGGAATGTAAATTCTGCTTGATTAAAAAATTGAGCTTTGTCGAGTTGGAAGAATGTTTTTAAACTTCTCGATTGCAATCGCCATGGTTTTCATCGTCTTGGACATGACCCATGAATACATCCTGTAGCTCATTGTCGATGTAAAAGAATGTGTTTAAGGTTTTAGTTCTGGGTTTTGAACTTGGGAACGTCCTTTGTTTTGAGAGAGTCTTTCAGACTCTGTTGAGATAATAAAACACTATATTTTTGCCAAACTTTAAATGGCCGTAACTAGTTTGTGTTTGTACTATTGTGGCTTGGCCCGTGTATGAAACCGGGGTACTCGTTGAGTCAAGAAATAGAAATAAATTGTATTTTAAATAGTTTGTATGTAATGGCAATGTTTGTATAAGCTAGGTTATAACAATACTTTTGTTATCGTACTTCATTCTGGACTGTAAGTTTATGAATGTTTCTAAAAGGAAATCATATGTAAAGTATGTATGAATAAAGACGCTGTTACTGTTTATTAAGTCGATGGTTTGTAAATATGTAATAGGTTTCGACCAATGCCTCCATTTCGATTGTATTAATGTTTAAGTAATGCAACTAGGAACCTGTCAAGATTTAGGGTTTAGGTAAGTTTAGAACATATGGAGTGATGATGGTTGTTGATATGTTTGAATATCAATAAAATTTATGCATTCTGTTTGAATTTGATCCTACAGTTATATATTCTTTTAAACCTTGGAGATGATGTTTTAAATATATCTATTCGATCTACAATAATGATGTTTGAAATTAAAATGTTTACTATAACTAGTGATTCATAACTCTGTTTATGGTTTTGGCAGAAATAACAAATACCTTAATCTTCACTGTGTGAATATGATATAAATAAATGTATGATTGTGAGCACGAAATAAAAGGAAATACTTGATGTCTGTAGAAGAATATCATTCTGCGATATTTTGAAAACAAACCTTTATTTATCCTATTGTAAACCAGAACATCTTAACTGCTGAGTATGGATAAATAAATCCTATAATGTTAGAACAGAATATAATTAATTGAAAACAATGATATTTATAAACATAATTATGGTATATAAACTATGAATATAGCTAAATAAAGATAGTTAATAATTAGAGTACTGAAATATAAATACAGGAATTTAATAGAAGGTAGAAAATAGAGAAAATTTATATAATTTAATCTTCTCATTCACTTGGCTAATTGCCTATCAGACTTATCTATTTTTAATCTATCTCTGTACCAGAGTATGATGTTGTTTCTTTTTGCATGGAGAAAAGTGCAGAGATCATTTATTCAATCATTTCGATTTATACAGAATCATTTAAATATTCAGAATGATGAAATAAATAGTAAAAACTTAGTAGAAAACATAACTTTAAGATACATAGAAATAGATAACAGAACTTGTAAATAATAATAGATAAGACCATAGAACCTGTAAAAGATGATAGGTCCGACAAACACCTAAGGAGGCCTGTTCCTCCCAACCTGCTCAAGAAGAAACAACTCAACTGCTGACTTCTAATGAACCCCCAAGCTTGATTACTGATCCAATAAGTGGGTGGAATCTATGTCGAAGCAAGGCACTTAAAAATACCTTCTCCACTCGATATCAACCTCCTAAAAAATGCATTCTCCACTCAGCATCAACCTCTTGAACTCAATAGGAGTTTGGCAGACTCACAACATGATCAACAACAACATATCCCCTCATCAAATGTCTTGGGTGCAAACATAGCAAAACCCCAAGGTAAATTTCCTCGTCGGGAAAAGTGATGAACCTCAGTTCAATATTTGATGGCTATTATATAGACTGCCTAGGTCTTTAAGTGGTCAGTTTGGAATAAATGAGCCTCAAGCTCCAGTCCCATCTTTCAGGGCACTATGACCACATTTCAAGGGAGTTGTCCCATACCAATAGCTAATTAGTTGCATCAAGATGCTACCACTTGTCCATTGCCTTCCACCCCAGATTCCATTCCACCTAGTCGATTAGTAACCACTCTTTCAACAGTCCTCTTAGGTGTTTGTTTCCTATTTTATTTATTAAATAATAATATATTGTGCAAATTACAGTTATCCTTGGACACCTGTCCAATATAAATTTTACAATAAAAGTTATCATAATGTTTTTAAACACAAAATGTTTTCCAACTTAAAGGGTATGTTGCAGCAAAGAAATCATCACTAAAAATCTTTACTTCTAAAGAGTGAGGTTTTTAACTTACTTGTGTTTATAACTCGAAAGGTTGATGTTTAAGCTGTTAAGGGTTTTGATCCTATGTCTAAATTATTGCAAGAGAATAGTAAATGACGAAGTGAAAAAGAGCTAGGGTTCTGCCTATGATGAAAGTGTTTGAATATAATATTTGAAGTTTATAAATAAATCAAAATATGAGATATGGATACTGAAATGGAATAGTAGTATACAACGATGCTATTATTTGCGAATGTTAAGTATCTATTTAGCATTATATGTACCTAGTAGCAACTCTGTGTAAAAGAAATATTTAAATTGCAGGTGTTAAATTTTAGGAATGATGATGCATGAAATAAGTGAAATTATAACACCTTAATGTTGGAAAGAATAAGAATAGAATGCATAGCATTAGTCTTCAAAAAGAAAAATAAATAGCTGTAATTGAAAAACCTAGTTCTGTGCAGAGATGAAATGTTTACTTTTGTTACTAAGTAAAAGAAAATGTTACAATGTTTGTTTTATGATATATTGTTCTATATTCTGAGTTTAGACATATATAATTGATATTACAGATTTTAAAGAAACACAACAGTGTTAGTCTAATCATTCACATGGCATTCTGCCTATCATTCATCTATCGTAATTCTTCCTCTTTGTACTAGAGTACTATATAGAAAATAGTATGGGGAAAAATGCAGAGAGAACATTTATTCAATCAAATCATAAATATATTCGGAAACCTGCAACTCTTAAATAGATCAGAACTTCACACTTCTACTTATGCATTAACATTAGTTAGTTAAAAGTACTAAATTAACATTTACTGAAATAATTTGACTATTTAGAAAAGAAATGACAAGTAGAACCTGTAACTGTAGATAGGGTGGACAAACACCCAAGGAGACCTGTTCCTCCCAACCTTCCCCAGAAGAAGCAACCAATATACTTGCCTCCTTTGGACCCCCGACCCTATTCACTGAACCACTAGGTAGAAGAATCTATGTAGAAGCAAGGCTCTTAAAAATTGTACAGGCATCAAACTAATAAGACTTGCTCCTCCGTTTTAAGACTTCAGCACTCAATTTTTTTTAGACTTCAGCACTCAGTAGTATAACTTTGTACTAAGTAGCAAAACAGGTAGACTTACACCATGATTAAAAACTTAGCATATCCCCTCATCGAATCTCTTGGCTCCAAGCAGCAAAACCCCAAGGTAAATTTCCTAGTCAGGAAAAGTGATGAACCTCAGTCCATAATTCGATGGCTCTTATAAATATTGCCTAGGTCTTTAGTGGTCAGTTTTCAATAAATAAGCTTCAAGCTCCAATCCCATCTTTCAGGGCACTATGACCACATTTCAAGGGAGTTGTCCCATACCAACAGCTAGTTACTTTCCTCATGAAGCTTCCATTTGTCCATTGCCTTCTACCCCAGATTCCATTCCACCTAGTGGGTCAGTAAACACTCTTTCAACAGTCTCCTTAGGTGTTTGTCTCCTATTTAATTTATTTAATAATAAAATATTGTGCAAATTACAGTAATCCTTGGACACTTGTCCAATATAAAACTTTACAATAAAAGTTAAGATAATGTTTCCAACGTAAAATGTTTTTTTTTAGCAAAAATGGGTGTGCTACAAACACCCCCACTTAAGCTAAACATCATCCTCAATGTTAATTATTCTTTATTAGAGCTTCCCTGGAACAGAACTGGATATGCTTCCCACATTTTACTTTCCAGTTCCCATGTAGCTTCATCAGGGCTAAGGTGCTTTCATTGTACCTTTACCTCCCCTATTGTACGATTCCGGAGCATAATTTCCCCCCTGTCGAGAATACAATCTAGTTCCACTTGAAAATCTCCTTCGGGTTCCACCTGTATATTATTCCAATTCAACACATGAGTAGCATCATATACATACTTCTTTAAAATGGAAATGTGAAAGACATTATGGATTCTTAGATTAGATGACAGAGCCAACTGATATGCAATAGGTCCAATCCTTGATAGGACTTCAAATGGTCCATAGTACCTTGGTGCTAGTTTAGCACAACTTCCAAGATTGAAATAACTCTTCTTGGGTTTTACCTTTACAAAAACATGATCGCCAACCTGAAACTCTCTTTCAGTGCGTTTAAGATCTGCATAACTTTTTGCCGATCTTGTGCAACTTTTAAGTTGCTTTGTACCTATTTCACGGTTAGCTCCATCTCTTTTAACAAATCTAGTCCTAGCATCAATCTATCAATAGGATTTTCCCAATAAATATGAGTACAACATTTTCTTCCATATAAACTCTCAAATGGACTAAGTCTAGCAGATGCTTGATAATGATTATTGTATGAAAATTCTGCTAAATATAAATAATCTTCCCACTTAGATGGCTAGTCCTTGACATACATTCTCAGCATGTCTTCCAAAATCTGATTTACCCTTTCAGCTTTCCCATCAGTTTGTGGGTGGAAAGAAGTATTGAAATTCAGTTTAGTATCTAAACCTTTAAACAGTGCTGTCCAAAAATTTCCAGTAAACTTGGAGTCTCGATAAAAAATAATTACCTTTGGAATTTCGTGCAATCGAAAGATTTGCTTCATGAATACATCTGCAATGTTAGAAGCCTTAAAAGTGGTCTTAACAAGAATAAAATGAGCATCTTTACTTAGCTTGTCCACAACAACCATTATTGAGTCATTCTGCTTCTGATTCTTAGGCAAACCTGTAATAAAATCAGTACTTATAATTTCCCATTTCCATTTTGGAATTGGCAATGGATGCAATAGTCCAGCTAGACATTGTTGTTTAGCCTTAATGGTCTGACATTCAAAACACCTAGCTATGTACTCAACCACTTCATTTTTCATGTTGGGCCAAAAATAATCCTTCCTCAACATAGTTATAATTTTCTGATAACCAGGATGTCCCAAATAAGGACTTTTATGAACTTCATCCAAAATCAGTAACTTAACTTTTGACACATTAGGTACATAAATTCTATTTTTATAAGTCACTAAGCCTGTTTCATTAATGTTGTAATCTGTGATTAAATTTTCAGCAACTTTATCAAGCAAATTTTGATAATTTTCATCTTGCTTAATTCCTTCTTCGATATGATTTTCCAGATCTGTCTTAAACGTGTTGATTGCTGCCACAAAATTTAATCTGGAATTTCTTCTCAAGGCATCAGCAACTTTGTTCTCTTTACCCTTAATGTCTTGAATCTCGAAATCATACTCGCTAAGGAAAGCTAGCCACCTAGCTTGCCTTTCGTTAAGATTTGTTTGATCCAACAAGTACTTTAAGCCCTTATTATCTATCATTAGTATAAACTTTCTTCCAATCAAGTGATGGCGCCACATTTTTAATGCATGTATCACGGATACCAACTCAAGATCGTAAGTTGCGTAGTTCTTTTCGTGGATTTTTAACTTTCTAGACACAAAAGCAATAGCATGACCTTCTTGAGTTAAAACCCCTCCAAGTCCTTCGTTACCTGCATCAGTGCATACAACGAAGTCCTTATTAGGATCATCAATTTTTAATATAGGTGTTGTTGTTAATAATTCTTTTAACTTATTAAAGCTTTCTTGACACTTCTGATCCCATACGAATTTATTCCCTTTCTTCTGCAAAGAAGTGATGGGATTAGCAATTCTAGAGAACCATTCGATAAACTTTCTGTAGTAACCTGTGATCCCCATAAATAACCATACATCAGTTACGTCTTTAGGAACAGGCCACTCATTAATCGCTTTTATCTTATTAGGGTCAACAGAAATTCTGTCTTTAGAGATTATGTGACCTAAGTACTATATTTTGTCTTTATAAAAGTCACGCTTACTAAACTTAGCATAAAGCTGATGTTCTCTTAAAACTTGTAGAATTATTCTTAAGGTGTTCGTCATGCTGTTCTTTAGTTTTTGAGTAAATTAAAATATCGTCAATGAACACGACTACAAATCTTTCCAAGTACTTATGTAGAACGTTGTTCATTAAACACATGAAAACTATCGGTGCATTGGTTATCCCTAAAAGGCATAACTACGAACTCATAGTGTCAATAACAAGTTCTGAAAGCAGTTTTGAACATGTCTTCATCTTTTATTCTAACTTGATGATACCCTGACCTTAAATCAATTTTAGTAAATATCTCTGCTCCACGTACCTGATCGAATAGATCGTCGATGTGGGTCAAGGGATATTGGTTTTTAATGGTCATTTTATTAAGTTGACGGTAGTCTATGCACAATCGCATGGTGCCATCCTTCTTCTTAACAAAAATAACTGGTGCTCCCCAAGGAGAGACACTCGGCCTTATGTAGTTTTTATCTATTAATTCCTTCAGCTGAGATTTTAGTTCATTTAATTCCAGAATATGCATTCTGTAGGGAGCCTTTGAGTTTGGTACCGCACCCAGTACTAACTCAATGGTGAAATCAAGTTCCCTTTTCAAAGGTAGTCTTGGAATTTCTTCCCGGAATACATTAGAAAAGTCCATAAGGATGGGCATATCCTCCAGTTTTAACTTATCTTCTCTAGATGAACATTCATCATTAATAACATTAACATGAAACATCTTACAGCCCTTTCTAGTAACTCTCTTAACTTGTAAAGTAAAAATTTGTCTTACAGAAATATTCCTATGAATTCCTTTTACTATTTCAATTTTGCCTTCATTATTCAAACAAGTAAAAGATTTCTCATAACAATTAAGTACTACTCTATGATGTTCAATCATGTCCATGCCAATCAACAAGTCATATAACCCTAATGGTAAAACATTCAGATTAACTTGCATTTTCAGTTGACTCATAAAAACATCACAACTTTTGACAAAATCTGTAACCTTTCTTTTAGTGCCTGTTGCAAGCTAAACTAGCCATGAATTATGAAATTTTTCTACTTTTAACTTGCAAATTTTCACTAAATCAGGTGAAATGTAACTCAAACTTGCACCTGGATCTATCAAAATGGAAATACATTTGTTTTGTATCATACCTTCGATTTCGACCATAGACGTTTGATGGTCTGCTTGACGATTTTCCAGCGCTGCATTTATTCTGGCCATTTCTTTTGCTACATCTCCAACTATAGGTTCGACTTGCATAGTGTGAATATTGTTGACCGACTTTCTATTGCATGGACAATCAACTCTTCTATGTGATCCACCGCAATCAAAACACCTCAAAGGTGCTTTCTATTCAGCATATCTAGTGTTGTTATTATTATTAGATACATTCCTTGTAGAAGTAAAATTCTATGGTGCATTACCCCTATAATTATTATTACTTGGAAAATTTCTGTTATTGAAATTTTTCTTAAAAGTTCCAGAATTTTGACTAAAACTCTTCTTTTTATGCTCAAAAGGATTAGACTTGTTACTTCTCTAGCCAGATATTCCTTCTCTTTTTCTGTTTTAATCAAAATAGAAATTAGCTTTCCTCATAGCTTTTTCCAAAGTGGAAGGGTTATCATACTCAATCCTGTCTTTTATGTTGAAAGGTAGACAACTTAAAAAACTTTGTACCTTAGGCTTCTCTTCGACCATGTAGGGCACATACCTCAGCAAGCTAAGGAACTTGATGCACAACTCCTTCATACTCATAGTACCCAGTTTTAAATCATAAAATTCCTTGGATTTATCTTCATAGTACTGCTCTAACAAGAACTTCTTCTTAAATAAATTTTTAAACATACTCAAAGTTATGTCTCTTTCTTTGATACTCTTAATCCTTTTAAGATCCTTCCACCAAATATCTGCCTTCCTAGTCAGATTGTAAATAACCATCTTGGCTTTTAACTGAGAAGAGTAGTCGTAGATATGAAAGTATTTCTTCATGCCAGACAGTCATGCTTCAGCTATCTCACCCTTTTCATTTTTGCCATTAAAGGTTGGTGGCTTAATCTTTTTAAACTCTCCTATAATTTTTTCATGATGCTTATGCTTCCTCTTTCTAGAACAGCAATCATTGTCACTGTTGTCATTATCAGATTTACAAATACTTTGATCCGAATCAGATGAAGAGTAACTAATACTTTTACCATTCTTTGCCTTCTTGGTCTTATGCTTGTGGGACATTGTTCCAGAATCACAATTTGCTTCTGATTTCCTTCCTCTTTCCTCATTATGTTATTTCTTCATTAAAATCTGATTTAACTCATCTTGCACCTTCAAAATCCGTTCTTCTTTAACAGTTCTTATCTCAGATTTCAAATATTTTACAGTACACAGAAGTTCGGAAGATTGGTTATTTAACTCAACATATATTCCTTCATGATTATTGTTATTTTGCTCATTACGAGGAGACCTGTCCTCTGCTGATTCCTCTGGTATTTCCATACCTGCAAATTAAATGTCAAATTGTTCTGTGCAGAAACAAATTTAAAATAAAAGTTAGTAACATAAACTTTCTGGTTTTATTTTTCTGTTTTGCGTGCATGAGCCTATTCAGGCCTAGAATTTGAACTCGCGCTCTCATACCACATGTAACATCCCAAAATTTCCTATAATTTAAAATATTTCAATCTAGCATCTAATGCATAAACTAACTGTGCGGAATTATATTTAATGCTTCTTGTCGTCATACTAACATAAATGTTTATACGAAAATAGTTTGTAATGTTTGCGTCTTGATATAAAATAAGGTTATATTCTACATTAAAGTACTATTGGATGTTTCAACTAAGTTTTTATACTTCCTATGTCAATGCTTCATCAGATAATAGTGTTTATAAGTGCTAATTGTTGTTCTATTGTTGATGATGAAAGGGGTCCTAAGGTGCCCCGAGGCTTATTTAGCATTTATGCTAAAGCAATTGAACCTTCATTTCGCAACTGACAGGTAAGCATAACACAATGGATCAAGTAAAACCAATATGTTTTTAAATTGCACTTATAGCTAGCCATCATAGATTTTGTATACATTTCTAAGGTACTTATAATGCAACTCGTCTAAAGTTTTTACGGTTGTAAGCTATACCACTCATACAAATTCTTGTTTAACATTCAAATGATGAAACTAGACTATTGTAGCAAGGTTTAGATAATATGATAATTCAAATATTGTAATTGACGTTACTTTATGAATTCTATGCTAAAAGCATGATACTTTACATTCTTACAACATGTGATCTATATGCAAAATGCTATGTAATTCCTATAATAGATGGACTATATGCTAAATTTACATAATTTCCTAGAGTGTACACTATATACCAATCCTTTGTAAATTTCTATAGCATAAAAACCATAAGCATGTTATATGTAACTCCTATTTGCATACAAACTATGTGCAATTTATCGTGTAGTTTTTATAACATATAATCTAAATGCAAGGCTTTATGCAAATGGTCCTATATGAAAAATATTATGAAAATATAACACCATAGTGAACCCTTTTAGGACATAAGAGCTATGCCTAGTTGATACAAAACTACCATACTAAATACTAAGACTTACATTACAAAATGTGTATGACAGGGTTATAATCAAACTCAAAATGCTAACGCATGGTAAGACAATGTATTAATGATGTAGTGGATTGTGTGCTGGTAGAAATTCGAAATCCAATATTGGCATTTAACTCACCTATCTACCACCTTAATGAGGAACCTTGTTGGCATATTACATGTCCTTCGTCACGTGAAAAGTTTAAGTTCAAAGCCAATAATGTCGAGCTGTACAGATCCTCGCCTTAGTGTCTTTCTAAGATGGAATGCGTATTAAAGTGTATTAAATGCATCGAGTGCTTGGGATTGCAAAATAGGATCTCCACCGTTGATATGGAGATGCTCTTGGTACTTGGGAAGTAACCCTAATCTCCACTGTGTTTTCATCGTTGTTGTTTCCTCGAGCATTCAATGAGTTAGAGGGTGGTTCTGGGGAGAGGCCGACCGGCCTGCAAATGTTTAGGGTTTGAAGTAATAGGTTTTTGAGAGTTCTTTCTAGGATTGGAACTCGTAACCTATTAGTGATTACTATTACTAGTTAATAGTTTAATATGCCAATCTCTGGTATGAAAGTTTAATGCATGGTTTTGATATTTTTAAAGTCTCAGGAAACCACGTCGGTTGTAGTGGGTTTTCTTTCGAAGCTAGATCAAGAGGACTCCCTCCTCAGTTCTATTACATGAGTTGTAGGGAAACGTTGGTAGTTTTTCATTTTGGGGGTTTAAGGAGGTGATTCTCTACTGTATTTGTGTTGATTGTATTCACAAGTGAAAACGATTGTCTAAGGATTTAACTAGCTACAGACTGTTAGTATTTTGTTTAGCTTGGGATAAAAATTTAACATCCTTTTTTTTCATGGCAGGTTCTGACATCCACAGGGTTCTATGCTCCAGTTAAGTGGAAACTACTACGTGTAAGTGGTAAGTCTTAGTAGTTTCCCTTATGGGTTCTCCTGGCAACTGTTGGTTGTGTTTGAATGGTCAGAGCTTTCGATTCTGAGATGGTTGTCGTTGTTGCAATGCTTACGTTCTATAAAGTGAACGTAGGGAGGATGGAATCCTCATCCTACCATTCAAAATGTATTATTCAGTTTACTTAGTTGAAATGTATTTCTTGTTTATTAGGGTTTTATCCCTCGACTTCAGGATAATGATGAAGGGTTCGGCCCTTGGTTTTTACACTATGTCTGCAACAATGTTTTGTGTTAAATGATGTCAATGTCATCATTTTTAGGTATTGGCCGAGAGCCAAAACTAAATGTTTTTCTCGTTGTAATTTTCGATGATGAACATGTATCTATAATCTATTTGGAAACTGATAATATCATAGTTACTATTTCGAATGTAAGGGTTTGTCCAAAGATTCGATAAGGATGCTGAATACGTTTTCTTGTTTTGGTTATAATTTGTGCAAAGAAATCGTAACTCGAAAGGTTGATGTTTAAGGTGTTAAGCGTTTCGATCCTATGTCTAAAGTATTGCAAGAGAATACTAAATGATGAAGTGAAAAAGAGCTAGGGTTCTTCCTATTATGAAAGTGTTTGAATTTATAATCTACAGTTGATAACTAAATCAAAATATGAGATATGGATACTGAAATGGAATAGTAATATATAGCAATGCTATTATTCGTGAATGATAAGTATCTATTTAGAGTTATATGTACTTAGTAGCAATTGTGTATAAAAATAATATTTTTAAATTGTAGCTATTAAATTTTAGGAATGATGATGCATGAAATAAGTGAAATTATAACACCTTACAGTTGGAAAGAATAATAATAGAATGCATATCATTAGTCTTCAAGAAGAGAAAAAAAATAACTGTAATTGAAAATCCTAGTTCTGTGCAGAGATGAAATGTTTACTTTTGTTACTAAGTAAAAGAAAATGTTACAATTTCTGTTTTATGATATACTGTTCTATATTCTGAGTTTAGACATATATAATGATATTACAAATTTTAAAGAAACACTAGTGTTAGTTTAATCATTCACATGGCATTCTTCCTATCATTCATTTATCTTAATTCTACCTTTGTGTACTGGAGTACTATACAGAAAACAATATGGGGAAAAATGCAGAGAGGACATTTATTTGATCAAATCATAAATAGATTCAATAGCCTACAACTTTTAAACAAATCAAAAATTCACACTCATACTTCTGCATTAACATTAGTGAGTTAAAAGTACTAAATTAACATTTACTGAAATAATTTGACTATTTAGAAAAGAAATGACAAGTAGAACCTATAACTGTAGATAGGGTGAACAAACATCCAAGGAGGCATGTTCCTCCCAACCTTCTCCGGAAGAAGCAGCCAATCTACTTTCCTCCTTTGGACCCCTGAACCTATTCACTAAACCACTAGGTAGAAGAATTTATGCAGAAGCAAGACACTTAGAAATTGTACAGGCAACAAACTAATAAGACTTGTTCCTCCGTTTTGAGACTTCAGCACTCAGTTTTCAGTAGTATAGCTCTGCACTTAGCAGCAAAACAGACAGACTTACACCATGATCAAAAACTTAGCATATCCCCTCATTGAATCTCTTCGCTGCAAGCAGCAAAACCCCAAGGTAAATTTCCTGGTCAGAAAAAGTGATGAACCTCAGTCCATAATTCGATGGCTCTTATAAAGATTTCCTAGGTCTTTAGTGGTCAGTTTTCAATAAATGAGCTTCAAGCTCCAATCCCATCTTTCAGGGCACTATGACCACATTTCAAGGGAGTTGTCCCATACTAACAGCTAGTTACTTGCCTCATGAAGTTGCCATTTGCTCATTGCCTTCTACCCTAGATTCCATTCCACCTAGTGGGTCAGTAAACACTGTTTCAATAGTCTCCTTAGATGTTTGTCTTCTATTTAATTTATTTAATAATAAAATATTGTGCAAATTACATTCATCCTTGGACACTTGTCTAATATAAAACTTTACAATAAAAGTTAAGATAATGTTTCCAACATAAAATATTTTTTTCAGCAAAAAGGGGCATGTTAAATCTATTCTAGGAGGCATCCTGTAAAGTGAGCTAAAACAAAGTCACAATGCAATGGGGTTGAAGGATTAAGAAACAATAGCTTGAATAGAGGGAGAGTTCTATGGTCATAAAGATATGTGAATATCCTCTCTATGGTGGAGATCTGTGAGCTCCTATGGCAAGAAGATTTGCGAATCCACCATCAACTGTAGAAAACCTTGAGAAAGGTGTGAGATCTACTTGCAAATCATAAAACTCAGAAAAAAAAGATGTTTGAAAATCTTACAGCAGCTGTCTTTTCTGTTGCTTCTTCTTTGGATCTGTCATGATCAAGAGAGTAGAAATGCGACACATTTTAGGAGCTGGTCATCCAGCCCAACTAATCGCATTCCTATGAAGACAAGGGGATAGATGCATTTCCAAAAATGGGGCAGAAGGCGTGAAGTTTTTTGGCATAAGGTAAGGCGCAGAGGTAGCGTGAAAGTGGAGGCAAAGGGGAAGCGTGGGTGATGGAGCTGCTAGGGTACAACAGGCTACCTGAGAGTGGAGGAAAAGGGAAAATGTGAATGCTGGTGGAACTATGGTGCATGTGTCTGTGTGGGAATGGAGGCCAGGGAAGGCGTGAAGACTCGAGGACCTAGGGCGCAGGTGTATAATGCATGATTGGAGGTGAATGTTGCAGGAGATGGGCAGCATGAGAATGGAGGAAAAGGGGAAGCGTGGATGCTGGAAGAGCTATGGTGTAGGTGGCTGTGTGGGAATGAAGGCCAGGGAAGGCATCGAGGATGGAGGAGCTAGGACGCAGGCGAATAATGCAGGAGTGGAGGTGAATGTTGCAGGATATGGGAATCGTGAGAGTGGAGTGTGAAGGCTGGAGGAGCTATGGCGCAGAGGGGCAACGTGAGAGGGAGCATGAATGTTGTAGGAGTTAGGGCGCAGAACATCAATTTGATAGATGAGAGTGGAATGGAGCGTGAATATAGTGCGTGAACGCTGCCTGAAGAGTGGGCACAGGAAGCTTAAAGAGTGCTTGGGCTAAATAAATCAAAGACAATGAGTTACTCAGAAATAAGCCCATTTTGTATTAGAGGGGAGGTTCCTTTTATAAGAAAAGGACCTACTTATTTACATAATAAGTTCTAATACATTTTAACACACTTAACTATGTTTATTACATTATTTCCCATGTTTACACTATGGGCTACAAAGAAGCCTAGCCCCCCATTTTTACACTATGGGCTACAAAGAAGCCTAGCCCAGTCACTTACTATTATTAAATTTATTTTTCAAAGTATTAATGGGTTAAGCTTAAATAAAAGAAAGAAAAGTATTAATATATGTGTCACCTACTTTCCTTAAGTTGTTTAAAGTATTAATAGTTTCAGTTTAAATAAAAGAAGAGCAAGTAGACTAAGACTTACTTTATTTCATCCAAATTTTGTAACATGCATAAAAGCAAATGTTTGGCATGTAAAATTAGTTCTAATCTCCCTACATAACCCTCTTCCTCAACACCAAAATTTTCATATAAAAAACCTAATCTTGATGTCCATACTTTAGATAGAACCAAATTAAAGAGAAAACACCTCACAATTTTTTTGATTTATGTTTATAATTTATGGCCCAACTAAAGAGATTATAATTAATGGCCTAGCTAATGAGATTATATAGGATCAACGCAAGAGGTTTTACACCCATTAAAATGGGCTTTTCCCTCGGGAAGTAGCTATTGTATATAGTAGTAGTAGCAAAGAAACAATTTATAGCCATGTAGCAAAGAAACAATTTATTCAAACTAGCAATCACCACGATGGAGATCAAATCCAGATTTGATGGGTTATCTTTATCTTCTAATTCGGATGTCCAAGATGGGTATGTTGAATCTCTCAGTGATCATGAAAATAAATGTAGACTCATCCATCTGAAAACCGAT
Source organism: Larix kaempferi (assembly GCA_027924585.1). Classification (NCBI taxonomy): domain Eukaryota; kingdom Viridiplantae; phylum Streptophyta; class Pinopsida; order Pinales; family Pinaceae; genus Larix; species Larix kaempferi. The sequence continues at coordinate 8,256,160 of BSBM01000201.1, forward strand.
TAGGAAGAAAGAGAAAGTACCAACCTCAATCCAAATTAAATTGTTTATTGATTCCCTTAGTCATCACCTTTTCATGTTTATGGTGATTGTGCTACCACATGTTTTCCTATGCCTCTCTCTTGAGAATTGCTCAAATGGAAGATTTTTTAGTTCAAATGTTCCTGTGTCAAATATATAAAGGTGATACTTTGTAATGGTGCACCTTCCTTACTACTTATTGTTCTCAAACATTGGTTTTGATTGTGTGTTTACATGGATTTAGTGTTATTTTTGTCTATGTGTTGATCTATCCGAAACCTCCACTATAATTTTCCATCCTAATTGACACGTTATTTTTCGTTATTCTTCCTCAACACGATGAGGAGGTGAGCATCTAGGACATTCTCCTCAATAAACGACACTTAGATTTGTTTCCCGTGCATCTAGAATCTACACATAGAACTTCAACAACTGATTTATTCACTACTGCTAGTGACTCAAATTCCTTTATTTTGAACCCCACAAATTCAACCACTTCCTTTGATTTTTTATCTTTTTCTTCTCTCATGCCCTTCTAGTGGTTATCTCTCTCATGCCCTTCCATCCCTTGTCTCTTATGATGGGTTTCCACGTGTACGTGATCAATATTCATATATATATGTGACATAAAGTTCTGAAATGAGCTATCAATATGTTTCTAGGGATTCACATTCTCAATGAAATAAATATCCATGTAAAACTCTCAAAACTATATCAATATTTTGTTTAGCTCTCGAGCTAGTATGCAGATAATTTAAATGAGTTTCCCCTTGTGCATCCCTTTCAATTGACCTTTTCCTCTAAATGGGCCTTGTAGTTGGGTTATAATTTGCCTCTACCCTAACATCGAGGATTTAAAGGATAGCGGATGGACTCCCTCTTTTAAAGATGATTTCTAGGTTGTGACATCAAATTGAACTTTCATTTCTAATAAATAGATATATTATTTTCTACCTCTATTATGCTTTTATTTTAATCTTTTGCTTTTCTTGTCACCAAAGGGCTACAATGTAAAATCCATCCTTTTATTTCCCTCTTTTAAGGTACTAAAATGGGTACATTCTTATCAAGTGGAGCTAGTTGGAAGGCATAACCAGGGAAGGAGGAAAGGGCATTGTGGCATTGTGGAGGCTCATAGGATGGAGACACCAGGGCTCTTCCTTGAAAGGAAAGGTGAAGGGAAAGTTCAATTAATAATTGTACACGGACATCTAAAATAATTGATTATAATAGAAGGAAACACCAGGTGTACCCGTTCCCCCATACCGTGCATGAGAGAAGTATCATCGACTCTTCATAAGAGAACATCATAATGTTGAAAATATGCTTTCCTCCCTCAAGGATTCCAAAGAATTCATTGGTTCCAAGCCTAATGTATTATGAAATCCTAGCATAAAATGCATTGGAAAAGGGTAGGAATACCAATTTTTTTGTTAACTACTAATTTGTTATAGGCTTAAATTTTATGTTGATGTAAACCATTATATAGTGTTCTGCTTTGTAGGAGAGACAAATTGTAATTATAATATATAAATCACTAAAATTTTGCAAGAGAATATAAAAGAGGACTATGGATCCATTATAAGAATGAAGAAATCTTAAGCCACAAGAGAAAATCAAGATACCTTAATTTTTCTAACCTTTGTTTATGAAAATGAATTATCAACCAATTTGTAAAGATAATTTTAGCCAGTATATAAACTATAAGTTTAGATATTCCATATCTTTAGGATTCATCATCTGCTCTCATTATTTTTCCTTTTCTACTATGTACTATACTTTGAAAATTGCTTTCATACATATGTTAATACCATGACTAGATTCCGATAGATGTTGAAGGAAAGATAACTTGTTCATAATTAGAAATCATTAGCTTTTAAGAAATTCCCATTTCTACATTGAAACACTATTCATCATCTTCTCTCTTTATCTTGCCTTTGCTACAATGCAGTACACTTTGAAAGTTGCTTCCATACATATGTCGAAGCCATGACCAGATTCAAGTAGATGTTGAAGGAAATATAAGCTCTTAAAAGATGGAAATACTTAGTTTTTAGAAATTCCCGTGTCTATATTGGAGCACTAGAAAGAAAAGGGACTCTATGAGGAACTACATGGGAGAGAAGGAAACGCATTTCCGTCATTTCCGATATCATAATTTTGGGTTTGGTTATGTGAAGTTCGAAGCCAATTGCTAAGAATTTATCCCTTGTAGTATCATAAACCCTATTTAAAGGTGTCATCTAAATTATAGTGTATATATCTAAATGGAAAAGATTTCATTTGCATTTAGAAATTCCCGTGTCTATATTGGAGCACTAGAAAGAAAAGCGACTCTATGAGGAACTACATGGGAGAGAAGGAAACGCATTTCTGTCATTTCCGATATCATAATTTTGGGTTTGGTTATGTGAGAGTTCAAAGCCAATTGCTAAGAATTTATCCCCTGTAGTATCATAAGCCCTATTTAAAGGTATCATCTAAATTATAGTGTATATATCTAAATGGAAAAGATTTCATTTACATTTATTTGATAGTCAATTCTATAAAATATACTTATTTATAATATGTTGTTTAATATTTCTTTTGTGATAATCTTTTGTTATGTGTTTATAATGAATTATGCAATAAAGAATGTGGTGAATATTTCATTATAATTTATATAAAAGAAATTAAAACAAATAACATACCATCCTCACAAAATATAAAACCTTAATAACATGATTCAACTAATTGATTTTTACCATTAATTAGAATAATAACATGATTCAACTAATTTATTTTTACCATTAATTAGAATATTAGAATAGTTCTACCAATTACTTTCAAAGTCTACATTTAAATGCGTGAGACTCACTTAAACCTAAAATAAAAATAAGGATAAGGTCACCTGCTTTTAAATAGAGTCAATAGTTCAATTAAATCTCAACTGTCGGCTTTGTTCCATGTTCGTTAGCAGCATACCGTGTATATATAAGCATTGGTTTGCATAAGGTGTATATAAGTAATTTAATTTGCGCGTGTAGAGTCGGGTTATATAAGCATTGGTTTGCATAAGGTGTATATAAGTAATTGAATTTGCGCGTGTAGTGGGGTTACATATATCAAGGGAGAGTTACAAGAGTCGTGTAAAAAGATGGATTCAGAGCCTCAGCTGTGTATTCAAGGATGCGGGTTTTTCGGAAGCTCCTTAAGTGAGAATATGTGCTCAAAATGTTATAAACACCACCTCCTTCAACTTCAACTTAAACCTGAAGCAACGCCTGTCGATGATCACACCGCCAAGGTCGAAGCTGCTGTTGGTCAGACTGATGCAGTGGAGTCTAAGCCTGGGCGGTGTTTTAGATGCAGAAAACGCGTTGGATTAACAGGTTTCAAGTGTCGTTGCGGTAATACTTATTGTGGTTTCCACCGATATCCGGAGGAACATGGATGCTCCCACGACTACAGGACACAAGGGCGCGAGGCTATCGCAAAGGCTAATCCCGCCATTAAACCCAACAAAGTTGAAAAAATCTAGGGATCAAAACTGTAGACGTTCAACCTGTCATTTTAGTATTATTATTTATTGAATGAATTAATATTACTTCTTCTGTCATTTTGGTATTATTATTTATTGAATGAATTAATATTACTTCCTTAATTTTGTAAAAGTTTCTAAGAAAAACTGTAATCCAGTATCCTGGGTGACATGAATTCAACAAGTATGGTTCAGCAATTGCAAATCAATTTTTGTTGGTTTTAAGGGTTATCAATAATAATGATGAAAAATGCATATACAACCCTGCATTGTTTAAAAAATATTGCAATTCCGTCAATTTCATTTTTCTTAATCAATGTAGTTTAATTAATATTTAAACAAAACAAAAATATAAAATCAAACAGTGATACATTTCTCATTACTTTCATTTCTTTTATTCAAAGAACCGTTACACTAAAATATTTCTCATAATTGCACCAACATCATTAATGATATATAAATCTTACTTTTAAAATTTAAATCATTTTTTATTTTTTATTATATTTATAATCAGACATTTACTTTACATTATTAAACATAAATTTTGATTGGCAAACTTTTCCACCATCATCCTAAAAATAAAAACTTATCCTTTTTATCCATAAAAATCTGTAACTAACATAAATTACCTAATTTAATATAAAAAATTATATCATTATAGTATCTTATAAGCATTTTCCTTAACCTTAAGTAACTCATAAAATCCTCTTTAAGATGTCAAATATACATATCTAACTATAGATATGTATTTTTACATATATTTTGAAAAAAGAAACCAGTGCCATTACTAAATCAATAATTAAAATATATTTTCAATGACCAAGTATTTTCCAAATTTAGATATTGATTAAGTTTCTTGTAGAGCATATTGATCCAAGAACAGATCCAAGCCTATTGTATTGTTCCAGAAAAGATAATTCTTCCATAACTAAGAAGGTAGAGATCGTTCGCTCCAAGCCAATATCTTTCACCAATCAAGTGAAAAAATTGATCGAAGAAATTGGACAGAGATTCAGATTCGAGTATGAAATCGACCGTAGAAATATTTTAGATTCGAAAATATGAATCAAATTGGTAAAGAAACTCCAACCACCACAGTTGGAGAGTGTGAAGAAGGAAACCAATCCACAGACATTCTGTATTGAAAGAGGTGTTGTCGATCTGTTCATCGAAGAAGAAAGTTCGTGTGAAAGACATCACTGAGATCGATGAATCTGCCGTGAAGAAGGTAGCGAGATCCAGAGTAAAATCGCGAAAAAGGGTAAGCCAGTTTATAAAATATAAAGTTTTATGTCAATAGAAAAGCAAATGATAATCTAAATAAGTCATAATTATTGAGATTCCCACAATATATTGTGAAATTAATAAACTAAAATTCATAAACTAAGTATTAAAACCTTAATTGACACTGTAATGTTGACAATAAACATATAGGCTTTTGAGATTTTGGAATTACTTTAAATGGCTTAAAATTTTGTGTTCATAAGGAAAGTATAGTCATATAAATCGTAATGCTAAGAGGATATATGAGATCGCATATGATCAATAAATTAAGATTACTTGTGAGATTTAATTCATGGCTATAAAATAGAGTTTTGGATTGATAAATTTAGATTTTTATTCGATATAGTTTTGATTAAAATAGAGGTACTAGTATTTATGTGCATGGATTTTTTTAGATTTATGCTGTAAAATATCGAGATGAGACTATTATAGTAGACAAATGTTTATATTTATGTTTCTGTAGATTATTTAAATATTTAAATGTAGTTTTTTCAATTTTATTATATATTTATTTATTAAAAAAATATAACCACATTTAAGTTAGAGATAGAAAACTTAGTTATAAATTAATAAATTTAAGTTGTTTTGTTAAATTAAGTTAAAGACTTATAAAGATGATAAACCATTTCTCTCACGAAATTTTGGGAATATTTAAATGTAGCAATAGGGATTATAAATCTATTTGGTTGTGGTAAATCTCAAAAAACTTGGAAAATGATTAACTTACATAAAATAGTTTTAATTTGAAAAATAATAAATGTCTATAATATCACTCTCATCTCTAAGTGTCATGTGCCACTTTATAGTTTGACATTTAAAAATATATCAAGCATATTTAATATTAATGAGCTTAGATACATCTTAAAAGGGGATTTACCAAGCACCACAAAGGATTAAATCTCTCAACATTCAAACCCCTTTTTAAAGTGCATGTCTTTCTAAATGTTTTAAATAGTCTACATGTTCATTTTTATAATATTTTAATATTTTTTAAACAAGATATCTATAAGCTTGAAGATTAGCACAAAAAAAAATTAAAGAACTCCTACTAGAATATAGAATCCACCTCTTCAACGCAATAACAAAATATTAATATTAATATTTAAAAAATATAGTTAAAATATTAATATTAATGACATAAATATTAATATTTCAACCATATTTCATTTATATTTATATTATTAATAAGTCATCCATATTTTATTTATATTTATATCTTCAATATGTCAACCATATTTCATAGTATTTAAACCATATTTCATATTTATAATATTAATATTTTAGTATTTAATATTTAATATTTATATTTCATAATTTTTTTCTTTTAATATATTATTTCAACCATTTTGTAAAATAGTTTGACTATACCATTTACTTATTTATTTTGTTCATTATTTATTATTTCATTTAATATTAATATTTTTTCTTTTTTTTATTATTTGATTTATATATCTTTTTGGTTACAAATAATTATATTCATTTTTATAATAATAATTTATATTATTTATATATATATTTGTATTTATTAATTATTTATTTAGATTTTAGATTTTATTAATTTATATCTCTCCTTTATAAATAATCATTTTCATTTTTTATCATAATAATAATAAGTCACGAGTCTTTCCAACATCTTTAACTAGTCTTTCCAACATCTTTAACTAGCATCATGGAATTAACATGTATTGTACTCATTAAGTATTGGTGGCTAAATGATTGTAAAAATTGTGTGCAAAGAGCTTTATATTCTATTTAGACTTGTCATAATATAAGAATAACATTGGTTTATTATGATTGTAATTTTTTAAAATGAAAAAATCTATTTATATTAGTTATAACATGAGCATTTATATACATAGTGGTGATAAAGATTTGTGTATTATTTTTATGAGTTTTTTAAGTGTTCTATGGAGCTTAAAAAAAAGTTACATCATGCTCTAGAAAATTCAGAGTATCATTATGGTTTCAAAATAGAAAATTCATCTGCATGGGGTTATAGAAAAGATCAAAGTATCAATAGGGTTTTGAAAATAGACAATTTATCCCTATGGAGGTGTGAAAAAAGTTCAAAATAGATCATTCATATACAATATCAATTTATGAAAAGATTTATGCACTTGAAGGGTGATCCCTTTTAAATCATGGTCCATTCTAAGCTTATGTCTTGGTTTCAGAACTGCCTCTAACCCAGTCAATCGACTAACTTGTTGAATTACCTAAAAATATGATTCGATAATGTTTTCTACAACCTATCTAGGTTATTTTGGGAGGATCTAATTATTGCTTGATGAGTGATAGGAACTTGTTCTCCATTTCTAATGAGCCACCTTATGCAAACCTTTGAGTCACCAAAGGTAGAGAATTTATGTATTTCAAGTTTCCAAGAGATTTGTAGCAGAGTGCCACCAACAACCAACTATTGTATGTTGTTCATGGCCCATCCCAAACAAAGGGTGAATGAGAGGTTCTTCCCATTACACATCTTAATTCAGTCCCATATGAAATTCCGCCTTGGTTTTCGATTTTGTCCTAGGATATGGAACCGATGAATTCCACTGCAATCATGAATGAGTAAGGAATTGTTACACAAAATATCCTTAGAAGATGAATTCAATCGATACTTCAACCATATGATATCAAAATGTTGAAGGATAAACCAAAAGAACTGTATTTCCTCTTGCTTGTTTAAAAAAAAAATCTCTACATTCGTACACATTTATTTCATTTTTCATTTCTAAATAATCTCTTATATGTTATCTATTAGTTTATCATGACCAATTAGCTCATTTTAAAAGCATAGAAAAGCTTATTGGCCATTTTTTTTCTTTACCATAGATTACATATTAATAGATATTTTGTTTGTGTCTACATTATACAAATAGAATGCAAGTTTTATTAATTCTACTCTAATAACAAATAACAAGTCACAATTTTATTTGTCAGAAAAAAAATAGAAATAAAACTTTGTGTTCATGGTTAACCAACAGTTCAATAATTAAAGGTGAGAGGAGCCTGTGGTGAGAATTTTTCAATTTGACAAGTTTTGAACCTATTAACCACGTTCATCCTCAGGAGACAAGAATCAAGAGAATTTATTTATTTGTGGATTCTTTTTAGATTACAAATTAACAGAATTTCTGATGCAAGAGCATCAGGGACTAGGCAAAGCAGTCGAAGATGATCAACATGAAAGAGGGCCGACCAGAGGGAGTGCCGACAACCAGTAGTGCAGAAGAGAAGATTGGCTGTTGAAGTCAATAAGTCGAGCAGGAGCAGTTGATCGCAGATTTACAGAAGATGCAGAATGTCGAGAGCTGACATGTCAAAGGTTGACAAATGACACGGTAGCAGAGGAGACATCGAGGGTCGACATGTTGTTGAACCGCGACTCCGAAAGGTCTCGGCATGATCCAAGCAGTGAGGAAGGGACGGAGTGGCAGTCGCTTGAGAAAAAGGAAGCCAATGGAAGAGAGTATGGTTGAGGAAATGATAAGACCGACTACTTTAGCAGTGTCAGAAGGACTGTAACATCTCAAAATTTCACAAAATTTAAAATTTTTCAACATAGCATTAATTACTAAACTTGCTGTGTGGAAATGTAATAAATGCTTAATTATTCTTTTAAATGTCATTATGAAATATAATATCATAAGGACAATGGATGTCTAATGCTTTGTGACAAATGCAGAAAGTGTTTATATGACACAAAGATGTTGTTGGGTGTTTTCTTGATTCAAGTCTTACGTACTAGACTTCTCACGAGTACTTATGATTACTTTGAAATAATGTCGATGCTTTATAGGTTCCCTTTGCTATTGTTATTATATATATGTGCTAACTTTGTTCCTTTGTTTGTTGATGATCAAGGGGTCCTATGGACACCTTGAAACTTACTTAGCTATTTGGATAAAGCATTGAAACTTCTATTTGCATATTACAAGTAAGAGAAATGTTATCTCAATGTACAACAAAGTCCTATTTTGCTTCTAAAACCCTTCATTGTTTTAAAAAGAAAATAGACTAAATAATGAATAGTTCTAGTGAGATCTATCCTAGATAAACTCTTAGTTTTTGTCAAGTGTTTTAAGTAATTACGAAAATGATTCATCTCTCAGAAAATATGACTATTCTAAACACCTTTGCTTGCACTGAAATATCATGGATAGTATTGGAACTTTTGTTTTGAATAGCTGACTTCTTAGAATAAAACATGCATTGATAGATACATAGTCCATGCTTGGATATTGGTAGTATAATCCTAAATCTACCCTTGTATCCTATGCACTAAGTACATAACCTAGAAGATAATATTTCTACCATACTTTGTTAATAGTCTAAAGTTGAGACTACAAACTATAAGCTCTCGCTCTAGAAATTCATATCAAAGAAATGTATCAATGTGACAGTTATTTATGTTATAGTTTCGATGGTGTGTTAATAATGTCGCCATGTTATAATATAATGGTTATATTAAAAGGTTGAATCCTAAACTTTGGAACATGATTTGGTAGCAAACGATGTAATGAGTTGGGCGATGCACCAAGTTTTGACGTTGGGTTATTGTTACCATACTATCTTATAGTGGTATCTTATGTCAAATCAAACCCTAACTTAAATATACTTTGGTAGATGTGAGAAAGGTAGGTCACACGTATCCTTGGTTTGCGATGGTGGTTGACCTTTGGGCTATCCATACTATGGTAGCTTTAATATATTGGTAATATAATGTTTTAACCATATAGTTGCTCGATCCATCAATGTGATACGTGGTCAAGGTGATGGTTCTTGGTACTCCTGGTAGCTGGATTAATAAAGTACAATAAAGGACTTCTCGGTGGAATGCCTAATGGCATCATACGTGGCCAAAAGTCACGTGGTTTTTCATTGGGATTGTTGCTCGCCCTAAATGCTCACGCTTACATCGACGAGAGCATAACAATGCATTCATTTTGACAGGGGAGTGGTTTGGAGAGGCCGACAGGCTTCGAAAATGTAGGTTTTATAGAGTTGTTTTTTTTAGGACCTATATGGGGTTCAATACCCCGACCTTCAGCTTGCAAGCTTCCCACACTGAGTTCTTAGAGTTGTCTTCCTTAATCCCTGAGTTGCTAAGGTGGTTTTGGCTCTCGTTTTTGTCGAGCGTAGCCATGCTATGTTGCAAGCACCAGGTTCTTTTGTAATGTAATGTATAGGCCTTGAAACTTGTTTCCTTCTATTAGCTTGAGAGTTGCGGTTGTTATTATTTTGTTTAATGAATGTTCTTTTATGATACCCTTTTAACTCTACTTTGTTTGTGTGGTAGGTGTTCTTCGGCTCTTGGATTCCATGCTCGAGGTTGAGTGATGGCACTGCGTTGGAATTGGTAAGCTTCGGTGTTTTTCCTTATTGGATTTGGCTCGGTGACTGTTGGTCCTTGCTTTGGTTTTTAGCCGAGACTTCGTTTTTAATATATGACTGTAGAAGGTGACCACTGTTGTGATTTTTGTGAACCGACTGGCAGCGTGGGGAGGATGAAATCCTCAACCCACTTTGGCGTTAATACTATAGTGTTTTTCTACGTCGATACCTTCTAAAAGAATGTAAAAATGTTGAGAGGGTTTAACCCTTGGCTATTCTCGTTTAATAAAAGATTTTGGTTCCTTTAACTTAGTAATGTTTACAGTGTTGCAACTAGGAGTGATGCTCCAGAAAAGAACCTGTGATATTTTAATGTTTTGCCTATGAAATGTTGTGTGTTGAAGGTGGCCGAGAACCAAATGTTTAAGTCTTGTTTTGTGCATTCGAAACCCTGAACCTGATGGGTTTAGTTGGTGACTTTGAAAGTTTTTAGAAGACGAACCTGAAAACTGAGACTTATTCTCATTTATCTATTTGGTTTCGATGCAGTCTATGGTTATACTAGGATTGTAAACCCTCACTTTGATGTTGATACTGAGAAGGTTCCCCTATTTTAGTTTAGGCTTGATATAATTTTTGAGGTATCGTGACTGTAATATCTTGAATGTTTGAACAGGAAAAGAATTTAGTGTTTAGAAAGTGGTGAGGGTTTAGCCGCGAGACTGTCCATGAACTTGTTTAAATACTACGGTTGTTTTTTGATTCTCTTAGGATAAAACAAATAATCTTTAGATGTAAGGAAGAAACCCTTGAATGGCCTATCTCTATCTTGTAACTTCTAATTATTTGATAAGTGTTGAATGTTTACTATAAGTGATGATATAATTGTTTTATAGTTCTGTCAAATGGAACATTCATCCAAACCAAAATTGTTTATTTCAATAAGTGTTTTCAAAACATGACTATTGGTAATTGTATGTTACTATAGGGTTATAATACAAAAAGGGGATGTATGACTTAATAAATGTTTCGAATGGATATGTGGAATAGTAGGAGACTACAACTATTTTCTGTCTTTTACAAATGTTAGAAACATGGAGAAAAGTTGAACACTAAAATATTCTATTTGTGCAAGAGTAGAGACATAAAAGTATGATATGAATTCTACTTTGTTTGATTGTGGAAGCATTTAAATTTTCAACATAACAATAAACGAAAGGAAATATATTAAAGGGAAAGTTGATATGATAAAATGTATATAGTATTTGTTGTGAAGAAATAGTTAGCTTGTATATAAACCTAGGTTGATACAGAAAACTAGAACTGTATGTATTTTGTGATGAACCTACAATAATTAATTAATGAAAACACACGAGATAGCAGAAATAACAGAACTCAGAATCACTTTTATATTGATCGTAGGCCACTTCGAGGGGGAAACCTCCTTTGAGCAAGCTCAATACAAATAACTTAACGGTGCCTTCATAGGCCTCAACACACACTTATATACTAAGTCTAGGTGCCAATACTATGGGTCAAAACCATGGGCCAATACAAACTATGGATCAACAATACTATGGGTGACTTACAAAGCATATGCCCCAAACAACAATAACACAACTATGGATCAACAAATACTACAGGACGACTTACAAAGCATATGCATCCAACAACAATATACTAACAAAGTAAATAGAAGGGTTGACATGGGTTCCTAACATATTTATGTTATTTCTTCTATTATAAAAAGAAACTATTTTACAGTGTGCATATTAAATGTATAACTAAAATATTCCTTGAGTGAGAATATAAGATATTGTTAAATTTCCAGAATATAGCAGAGAAAGGAAAAACATGACAAAGTTAGTTTAAATAAAAATAAAGAAGGGAAACTTAATAGAGTTAGCCTATTCATTCATCTTGCTCACTGCTTCATCATTCATTTATTCTTAATCTTCCTTCTCTATACTGGAGTACGATATAGAAAATAGTATGGGGAAAAATACAGAGAGGGCATTTATTCTATCTATTCATAAATATATTGAGTAGTCTACAAAATCTTGAACAAATAAAAAAATCACACTTATATTTTTTTTTTTTTTTCAGTAATGGATCTACAACGGCGCGGAAGGGATCTAAAACAGATAAATCTGCAATGGCGCAGAAGTGATCAGAAACAGAGGGATTTGAAACGGCGCCGACTAGATCGAAAACAACTATATTTGAAATAGATCTGGAATGGTTGGATCTGGAATGACTTTCAAAATGGATCTGAAATGACGCAGCAACAATTCAGCTGAAAATACATATGGAGCATAGGTATGTGCGGCTTCCTAACAGTTCAGGGGTTTCACTCGGCCACCAATGTTGTCTGACGGCTTGCATATTGGGGCAGTACCCCTCAATCCATGGCTCAGGTAAAACTGATAACCGCTTTGCCACAAACGACAGCTCTTGGTTTACCTCACGGGTGGGAACTAGTCAATTAGGTAGGGGTCATTTCCCTTTTCGCTAGTAGGTCCTCCCAATGGGCCAGCTAGTTTGGGGTTCCTGTGGTACTCCTTACAATGAGTGTTAGGGCTTATGACCAAGTACTTCCCAGAGTTAAGCGGATAGGGATTATTCTCAGATCCAAAGCTACAATAGATGCGAAAAAGCAATTTGGCAGAAATTTCACCCAACGAGCCCAAGAAAGTGTTGTGATACCAGATGTGATGAACTTGCAATAATTAATTAATGAAAACACACAAGAGAGAAAAAATCACAGAACTTGGAATCACTTTTATATTGATCGCAGGCCACTTCGAGGGGGCAACCTCCTTTGAGCAAGCTCAATACAAATAACTTCACGGTGCCTTCGTAGGCCTCAACACACACTTATATACTAAGTCTAGGTGCCAACACTATGGGTCAAAACCATGGGCCAAACAACAATAACACAACTATGGATCAACAAATACTACGGGATGACTTACAAAGCATATGCGTCCAACAACAATATACTAACAAAGTAAATAGAAGGGTTGACATGGGTTCCTAACATATTTATGATATTTCTTCTATTATAAAAAGAAACTATTTTAAAGTTTGCACATTAAATGTATAACTAAAATCTTCTATGAGTGAGAATATAAGATATTGTTAAATTTGCAGAATATAACAAAGAAAGGAAAAACATGACAGAGTTAGTTTAAATAAAAATAAAGAAGGGAAACTTAATAGAGTTAGCCTATTCATTCATCTTTCTCACTACTTCATCATTCATCTATTCTTAATCTTCCTTCTCTATACTGGAGTACGATATAGAAAACAATATGGGAAAAAATACAGAGAGGGCATTTATTCTATCTATTCATAAATATATTAGGTAGTCTACAAAATCCTAAATAGATCAGAAAATCACACTTATACTTCCGTATTATCATTAGTTAGCTAAAGAGTACTGAATCAACAATTACAAAAAATAATTTAACAACTGAGAGGCTGAAATAACAAGTAGAACCTATAACTGTAGATAGGGTGGACAAACACCGAAGGAGGCCTGTTCCTCCTAACCTTATCCAGAAGAAGCATCCGAACTACTTGCCTCCTTTGGACCCCTGAGCCTGTTTACTGAACCACTAGGTAGAAGAACTCTATGTAGAAGCAACGCACTCCATTTTGTATAACCAACAATCAATAGAGACTTTCCAAAAACCTCAATCTCTGCACTCAGCAATAAGGACTCTGCACTTAGCAGTAAAGAAGGCATACTTACACCATGATAAAAAACCTAGACTTCCCCTCATCGAATCTCTTGTCTGCATACAACAGAACCACAAGGTAATTTTCCTCGTCAAGAAAAGTGATGAACCTCAGTCCAAAATTCGATGGCTCTTAAAAATATTTCCTGGGTCTTTAGTGGTCAGTTTTCAATAAATGAGCCTCAAGCTCCAGTCCCATCTTTGAGGGCACTATGACCACAATTCAAGGGAGTTGTCCCATACCAACAGCTAGTTACTTGCCTCATGATCCTGCAACTTGTCCATTGCCTTCTACCCCATATTCCATTCCACCTAGTGGGTTAGTAAACACTCTTTTAACAGCTCTGCTTGGGTTAGTGTCTCCTATTTTATTTATTTAAATAATAATATTGTGCAATTACAGTCATCCTTTGACGCTTTTCCAAATATAAAAATTTACAATAAAAGTTAAGATAATGTCTTGTCACCTAACCAAATTTTGAAAATATTATTTTATTGGCAAAATACTTTATGTTAAATTTTAATTACAAAGTTTTGTAATTATGACCAAGTTTGGTTAAGGATGAATGTAATTACTGATTATTATTATTTAATAAATTAAAGTAGGAGACAAACACCCGAGGGAACTGTTAAATCAGTGTTCACTGACCCACTAGGAGGAATGGAAGCTATTAGAAGGTATGGGACAGATGGCAACATTTGCACTCCACCACTAGGTGTTGGTTATGGGACAACTACCCCTAAAAATGTGGCATTATCCCCCAGGTGGGTGGAAGTGAGCAAGCAGCTCATTAAATGACCAGTTAACCACTAAAAGGCCTATGCATCCTACATAAGGCAATTCGAATTGAGCAGGCAGCTCTCTTACAATATTTTCTGCATATTCCTCAAGTGCATCAGGTGATCACTGAGAGATTCGAATAGGGAGGCTATGTGAGAGTGCAATTGTGAGTCTGCAAATTATTCTGCGAAGGAAAACCAGAGGTGCTGGTGCAGGTCCCTTTGACTGCTAGGTCTTTAAGACTGGGTGAACTATTGCTGTTGCAAGTTGAGGACCCAAGCTTCTAAGTTTATTCCTCCTAGTGGTTCAGTGAATAGGCTTGGGGGTCCTAAGGAAAGTAACTTGCCTGTCTTCAGGAATTGGTTGGGTGGAACAGGTTCCTTGGGCTATTTGTTTCCCTACAGTTAAGGAGGTTTTACTATTCCTACTTTTGTTTACAGTTTAATGTTTCTGCTTAGTAGAATTATTAAACTCTGTCATGTAAAAGAAGTTATTTTATTTTCTGATCTATGTATGATTCTGAATGATAAAGCTTTGTGAAATATTTGATTTGATAACCATCTCTATATTTTTCCCGATGTTCTTCTCTGCATAGTACTCTAGTATAGAGAATCAAATTAAGGATAGATGAGAGATAGGCAGAATGCCATTGATTGGATAAATGATTTTAGTAGTGTTTTGGTTAAAATTTTGTCCTATGTTTAAACGCAGTAAAACATTACGGTATAGCATCAATTGCAGCATAGAATTCATTTAAATAATACCTGAAAGAAAAACACAATATGCTTTTGACAGTTCCATATATTTCTCTAACTCTATTTATTTCAGATAGTAACATTATGCATTTCAACATTTTAAACTTAATGATTTGTTCAGTGTTTCAAATTCTTCGAAATATAGCAGCTACAACTTATTTCTATACAATTTTGTTATGAGCAAATACTTATCATTCTCATTGCTATTTGTCATAGTTTGTTTCCATATATTTATACTTCCTTATAAAAACCAAAACCCTATGATATATCAAACCCTAAATTTATTTGGTACACAGTTCATAACACTTCATCAAATATTCTTGGAAACATTAGACATTATTGCCGAAGTTACAGTAGCTTGATAGATAAACCCTATACAACATTTCAACTATTTTTTATTTATGCCAAGACTAACAGTAAGACATTATTTATCTCTTAGTCGAAGGCACGATTCGTATCATTGTCTAACATTAGCTCATAACTCTAGCATTACAACATATACAGATTCAAAATATTCTTATATGCGAGCTAAAGCCTTTTTCATGGTTCAATTTTCTCTTCACAAGTAAGGTCGACAAGGAAAAGTCTAGGTAGGGTTTCGTTCTTAAAAGCAAAATAGAACATGGAGGCATAGCCTTTTCGAAAAAAATTTAACAGTCAACTATTTCATCTATTTTCCAAACAAGATTATCATCAATGAGAATGAAATACAGGCATACAATTTCTACAGTTATGCAAATTATAATTCTCATCCCAAGACAACCATTGTTGCTTGGCATCACCATAACCAGTATTTACACAATGTTCTCAACTGTTATTCAAAAACATAACTTTCCATTGTAAAGAAATGAACCATAGTTTACAAGTGCAAGAGAACCCTTGGTTCTTGATTTTCCATTTAAAAATTGTGTAACAGAAAATTTCATTATGAACCTATCAAGGTTTCAAAATACACGGGACTTGCCCCTTATCAACCAAACACTTAAAATAGAGTCATGAAGCAACAAAACTACATAGGGTTTTTACCCTTAAAACATATAGCAGAACAAACGAAAGTTCAGAGTCCCTATCAACAACACAGCTAGGCATGAAATAGCCAAGTGGCAACTTAAAAGACTGAGAGGTTACCCTCTGTACAGTTTGAATCAAACCAAGACAAACTTAAAACATCGTATTTAGCCATCACTAAAACAAGTTGAAGGTTTCCAACTCTTGGCACACAGAAAAACACCATGAAAGGAACCTACAAGGTTTTTGAGAACCACCAGAGCTTACCAGGAAGCAACAGCATCTTTCCATTCTCAAATCCTTTGCATAGAAACCTTCCAACGAAGTGGGCACCTGCCAAATTACAAGTTCAAAGGGTTAAAAGCATGCAAACGCAAATAAAAAGCAAGTTCATAGTATTACACTCAGTATCAAAGTAATTACCCTTAGAATGAAGCCTCTGATCTTAGAGTCACCACTCTTGCAAAGACGACGAAGCGTGAAGAATATTGTAGCATTCACAAATGCAAGGACTCAGAAGACAATACCATCTATTGGAAGAATCAAAATCCAAATACAAACCACTCTCAACAGCTGATAGAGGAACCATACTTTTTATGACTGTATCGTGGCTCTTTGGCACAAAGCATAAGCCTGTAACTTTAAACTATTTCACTCAGGTCTCAGGTTCAACATCGAGGAGGAGTCCTCCTCTCATAAAATCAAACAACCCTACATCACAACATTCGGCTGGCACCACTAAGCGTAACAATGAAGACAAGAAACCAACTTCCATCCCTTACCATCGAAAGTTTAGGGTTTTTCTCATAGCCTTAGATCATAGGAAAATAAATGGTGGATCAACTGCCGGTAAGGCACGTTGATAATCAAACCTGGAGTACAATCAATACCATTTAATAGCTTCATCTACCAACTTCCAAGTAAATGGGCCGAGAGCTTGTGTATAGCACAACTCAGCCTCATCATGGCAATCGTTGAAATCACAAGCATGTGAAGATCTTACAGTAGAGCTTCCACATCACCATCAAGTGGATTGACATTAATCTCTAAGACCTGTCATCGCTAGTTCAAGCATGTTAAGCACTGAGTTTTATTACCTGTCACAAATCGAATTCATTGTGGTGATTAAACCCATAAAATGAACATTGTTATATAGTCCAAAGTTTTGTTATGGGCATCATATCAATGGAATTATTATACCAAAATGTTTATGAATAAACACTATCGAATATGTAATTTGATGCTATGGTTTATATTGTAATCAATTAAATAAATACAAGTCATATGCTAAAGTTAGAAAATAGACAAAATTATATTGTTACATCGTATACAATTGTTTGCATATTGTTTACCATATCATTGTAATATTCAGTGCATATTTTATATAGTTCCAAGTTTAAACTTAGGCATCGTAATATTTGGATTACATGTCCATCCAATATGTAGATGCATAGTAACTATAAGAGATATCTATTTCATTTCTATAGTTTTGTATAAGCATTAGAATGAAGTTTTATAATGCTAGTTCATAGCATAAATACCATAATTACGATAAATTCCATTTGATTATCCATTTAGTGCAAAGAATTTAGTATCATCATAGATATAGTTTAAGTGTTGACGAGGTACACTCTAAAGTTACATTCTTAATACAAGCACTAGTCATTATGCTTTATATATGTTAACTGTGTATTCATTGGTTAAATACATGACTTAGAGTAGTCTAAGTTTTGTTCAAAAAATACAATTACTATTTCTATAAGCTTCCTAATAGCATTATCAATAGATATTGGTATTACTGTTTTGATAATAATGATGATAGTCATATGATAATAATTGCAGCATTATAACAAGTACTTGGACAATGCGAAATGATAACACTGAAGAGCTTCGTAAGACAGTATAAAAACTAGGATTAGAACCATGTATCCATACCTCCAGTAACTTGTGTCGCAAGGAAGTACTTAGCATTCTAATTTTAAATTGACGATGAATTGAAAGACACATGTACTCTTAACACATGTTGTCATAGGATTTCTTACCTACGGTCTGCACATGGAAACAAGATTCAAATTCCTTAGCTAAACGTAGCTAAGTAAACTATAGGGTACCTCGTAAGACCCCTTCATCATCATATAAATAAACTGTCAGCACTTCATCAAGAACTTAAGCAAATCTGTAAACTGTCCTCATATGCATAATCATAAAAGATCTTTCGTTAAGGAGATTAATATCCACTTAAATATGAAATAGAAAATACAATTATATCATATTTATTGGAGAAGAATGACGTGCCATCATTACTAATGATTTAGTTAATAAATATAATTTATTTATATGTTACGCATTAATGACTTTGATAATTATTTCTATTATAATTTTTTATTTTCTTTGGTATTTTTCGGGATGTTACATGTCTTCTTTAAGCATAAAATGTTTTCAGTAAAAGGGTATGTTACAAACACCCCCACTTAAGCTCAACATCGTCTTCGATGTGGCTTATTCTTCATTAGAGCTTCCCTAGAATAGAACTGGATATGCCGCCACCATGTTACTTTCCAGTTCCCAGGTAGATTCATTAGGGCTAAGGTGCTTCCATTGCACCTTTACTTGCCCTATGGTACGATTCCAGAGCATAATTTCCCTCCTGTCAAGAATATAGTCCAGTTCCACCTAAAAATATCCTTCGGGTTCCACGTGTATGTCATTCCATTTCAGCACATGCGTAGCAACGTGCACATACTTCTTTAAAATAGAAATGTGAAAAACATTATGGATTCTTAGATTAGATGGAAAATCCAACTAATATGCAACAGGTCCAATCCTTGATAGGACTTCAAATGGTCCACAGTACCTTGGTGCTAGTTTAGCACAACTCCCAAGCTTAAAAGAACTTTTCTTAGGTTTTACCTTTATAAAGACATGATCTCCAACCTGAAATTCTCTTTCCGTGCGTTTTAGATCTACATAACTTTTTTGTCTATCTTGTGCAACTGTTAAGTTTCCTTGTACCTATTTCACGGTTAGCTCCATCTCTTTTAATAAATCTGGTCCTAACATTAATCTATCCACAAGCTTATCCCAAGAAATAGGAGTACAACATTTTCTTCCATATAAAATCTCAAATGGACTAAGTCTATCAAATGCCTGATAATGATTATTGTATGCAAACTAAGCTAAATGCAAATAGTCCTCCCACTTAGTTGGATGATATTTAACATACATTCGTAATATGTCTTCTAAAATCTGATTAACCCTTTCAATCTGTCCATCAGTTTGTGGATGGAAAGCAGTACTAAAATTTAACTTAGTATTTAAACCTTTAAACAATGTTGTCCAGAATTTTCTAGTAAACATAGAGTCTCGGTTAGAAATAATTACCTTTGGAATCCCATGTAAGCGAAAGATTTGTTTCATAAACACATCTGCAATGTTACCAGCTTTGAAAGTAGTCTTAACAAGAATAAAATGAGCATATTTACTAAGTTTATCCACAACCACCATTATTGAGTCATTCTGTTTCGGATTCTTAGCTAAACCTGTAATAAAATCAATACTTATGATTTCCCATTTCCATTCCAGAGTTGGTAATGGATGCAATAGGCCAGCTAGGTGTTGATGTTCAACCTTAATGGTCTAACATTCAAAACATCTAGCTATGTACTCAGCCACTTCATTCTTCATGTTGGGCCAAAAATAATCCTTCTTTAACATAGTTATAATTTTCTGATAACCAAGATGTCCCGAATAAGGACTCTTATGCACTTCATCCAAAATCAACAATTTAACTGTTGACTCATTAGGTACATAAATTATGTTTTATATGTCATTAAACCCTTTTCATTAATATTGTAATCTGTTATTAAATTTTCAGATAAATTTTCAGCAACTTTATCATGCAATTTTTGATAATTTTCATCTTGCTTAATTCCTTCTTCGATTTGGTTTTCCAGATCTGTCTTAAATGTGTTGATTGCTGCAACAAAACTGAATTTGGCATTTCTGCTCAAGGCATCATCAACTTTGTTTTCCTTACCTTTTATGTGTTGGATCTCAAAATCACACTCGCTAAGGAAAGCTAGCCATCTAGCTTGCCTTGCGTTAGGATTTGTTTGATCCAACAAGTATTTTAAGCCTTTATTATCGATCATTAATATAAACTTTCTCCCAATCAAGTGATGGCGCCACATTTTTGAGTGCATGTATCACGGCTTCCAACTCTAGATCATAAGTTGCGTAGTTCTTTTCGTGTATTTTGTAACTTTCTAGACTCAAAAGCAATAGCATGACCTTCTTGAGTTAAGACCCCTCTAAGTCCTTCATTACATGCATCAGTGCATACAACGAAGTCCTTATTAGGATCAACAATTTTTAATATAGGTGTTGTTGTTAATAACTCTTTTAACTTCTTAAAATTTCTTCACATTTATGATCTCAGATGAATTTCTTCCCTTTCTTCTGCAAAGAAGTTATGGGATTTGCAATTCTAGAGAATCCTTCAATAAAATTTCTGTAGTAACCTGTTATTCTCATAAATGACCGTACATCAGTTATGTCTTTAGGGACAGGCCATTCATTAATTGCTCTTATTTTATCTGGGTTGATAGAAATTCCGTCTTTAGAGATTATGTGACCTAAGTACTATATTTTATCTTTATAAAAGTCACATTTACTGAACTTAGCATAAAGCTGATGTTATCTTAACACTTGCAAAATTATTCTTAAATTTTCGTCGTGCTCTTCTTTAGTTTTTTAATAGATTAGAATATCATCAATGAACACGATTACAAACTTATCCAAATACTTATGCAGAACATTATTCATTAATCACATGAACAATGCTGGTGCGTTAGTTAGCCCACAAGGCATAACTACGAACTCGTAGTGCCCATAACACGTTCTAAAAGTTGTTTTGAATATGTATTCATCCTTTATTCTAACTTGATGATACCCATACCTTAAATCAATTTTAGTGAATATCTCTGCCGTGCATACCTAATCGAATAGATCGTCAATGCAAGGCAATGGATATTGATTTTTAATTGTCATTTTATTAAGTTGATGGTAATCTATGCACATTCGCATGGTACTGCCCTTCTTTCTAACAAAGATAACTGGTGCTCCCCAAGGAGACACACGAGGCCTTATGTAGTTTTTATCTATTAATTCTTTCAACTGAGATTTTAGTTCATTTAACTCTAGAATATTCATTGTGTAGGGAGCCTTTGAGTTTGGTACCGCACCCGGTATTAACTCAATAGTGAAATCAAGTTCCCTTTTCAGAGGTAGTCCTGAAATTTCTTCCAGGAATACATCAAAAAAGTCTGTAAGGATGGGTATATCTTTGAGTTTTATCTTATCTTCTTTAGATGAACATTCACCATTAATAACATTAACAACAAACATTTTACAGCCCTTTCTTGCAGCTCTTTTTACTTGTAAAGCAGAAATTTGTCTTACAAAAGTTTTCCTATGAATTCCTTTTACTGTTTAAGTTTTGCCTTCATTATTCAAACAAGTAAAATATTTTTCATAATAGTTAAGTACTACTCTATACTATTCAAGCGAGTCCATGCCAATCAACAAGTCATATGACCCTATTGGTAAAACATTCAAATTAACTTGTGTTTTCAACTGACTCATAAATACATCACAACTTTTGATAAAATTTGTAACTTTTCTTTTAGTACATGTTGCTAGCTGAACTAACCATGAATTACCAAAATTTTCTACGTTTAACTTGCAACTTTTCACTAAATCAGGGGAAATGTAACTCAAACTTGCACTTGGATCTATTAGAATGGAAATAGATTTGTTTTGTATCATACCTTCGATTTCGACCATAGACGTTTGATGGTCTGTTTGACGATTTTCCAACGCTGCATTTATCCTGGGCATTTCTCTTGCTACATCACCAACTGTAGGTTCTGCTTGTATGGTGTGAATGTTGCTGACTATCTTTCTCTTGCGTGGGAATTGATCTCTAGTATAGGGTCCACCACAATCATAACACTTTATAGGTGCCCTCTGTTCATCATTTCTGGTGTTGTTATTATTATTGTTGTCATCATTATTAGGCACATTCCTTGCAGCAGTATAATTTTGTGGTGCATTACCCCTGTAATTATTATTACTTGGAAAATTTATGTTTATAAAATTTTTCTTAAAACTTCCAAAATTCTTAGTAAAACTTTCATTTTTATGTTCAAAATGATTAGATTTATTACTTCTCTAGTTCGATACACCTTCTCTTCTCTTGTTCTGTTCAAAAAAGAAATTAGCCTTCCTCATGGGTTCTTCAAGAGTTGAAGGGTTATCGTACTCAATTCTGTCCTTTATGTGGAAGGGTAAACAACTTAGAAACCTTTGTATCTTAGGTTTTTCTTCAACTAGGTAAGGTACATACCTTAACAAACTAAGAAAATTGCTGCATAACTCCTTCATGGTCATTGAACCCATCTTTAAATCATAAAATTATTTTGACTTATCTTCATAGTACTGTTCAGATAAAAACTTTTTGTTAAACATGTTCTTAAATGTTCTCCATTTTATGTCTTTAGCCTTAATATTTTTAACTCTTTTGACATCGTGCCACCAAATATCTGCCCTTCCAGTTAGATTGTATATGGCCATCTTAGCTTTTAACTAAGATGAGTAGTTATAAATCTAAAAGTACTTCTTCATTCCGGACAGCCATGCTTCAGCTGCCTCTCCCTTTTCATTTTCTCCATTAAAAGATGGTGGCTTTATCTTTTTAAATTCTCCAGTAATTTGTTCATGATGGTTATGCTTCCTCTTTTTAGAGAAGCAATCAGTGTCATTGCTGTCCTGATTAGAATTACGGTCACTTCGATCCGATTCAGATGAAGAGTAACTATTACTTTTACCATTCTTGCTTTCTTGTTCTTATGTTTGTCGGACATTGTACCAAAATCAGAATTTACTTATGATTTGCTTTCTCTTTCCTCATTTTGATAGTTTTCCATTAAAATATGATTTAACTCTTCTTGTGCCTTCAAAATTCATTCATTCTCTTCTTTAATAGTTCTTATTTTAGATTTTAAATATTTTACAGTACATAGTAGTTCAAAAGATTGATTATTTAACTCTACGTAAATTCTTTCACTACCATTATTATGTGCATTGTTATTATGCTCATTATGAGGATATCTGTCCTCTATTGCTTCCTCCCGTATATCCATACCTGCAAATTAAATATCAAGTTGTTCTCTACAGAAATAAAATTTGAAATAAAAGTTAGTAACATAAAATTTCTGGTTTCCTTTTCTGTTTTGCACGCGTGAGACTATTCTGACCTAGAGTTTGAACTCGCGCTCTGATACCACATGTAACATCCCGAAATTTCACAAAATTTAAAATTTTTCAACGTAGTATTAATTACTAAACTTGCTATGAGGAAATGTCATAAATTCTTAATTATTCTTTTAAATGTCATTCTGAAATATAATATCAGAAGGATAATGGACGTCTAATGCTTTGTGACAAATGCGGAAAGTGTTTATATGACCCAAAGATGTTGTTGGATGTTTTCTTGATTCAAGTCTTACGTACTAGACTTCTCATGAGTACTTCTGATTACTTTGAAATAATGTTGATGCTTTATATGTTCCCTTTGCTATTGTTATTATCTATATGTGGTAACTGTGTTCCTTTGTTTGTTGATGATGAAGGGGTCCTATGGACACCTTGAAGAGTACTTAGCTATTTGGATAAAGCATTGAAACTTTTGTTTGCAGATTACAGGTAAGAGAAATATTATCTCAACGTACAACAAAGTCCTATTTTGCTTCTAAAAGCCTTCATTCTTTTAAGAAGAAAATAGACTAAATAATGAATAGTTTTTGTGAGATCTATCCTATCTAAACTCTCAGTTTTTCTCAAGTGTTTTAAGTAATTACGAAAATGATTCATCTCTTGGAAAATATGACTTTTCTAAACACCTTTGCTTGCACTGAAATATCGTGGACAATATTGTAACTTTTGTTTTGAATAGCTGACTTCTTAGAATAAAACATGCATTGATAGATACATAGTCTATGCTTGGATATTGGTAGTATAATCCTAAATCTACCCTTGTATCCTATGCACTAAGTACATAACCTAGAAGATAATATTTCTACCATACTTTGTTAATAGTCTAAATTTGAGACTACACACTATAAGCACTCACTCTAGAAATTCATATCAAAGAAATGTATCAATGTGACAATTATTTATGCTATAGTTTCGATGGTGTGTTAATAATGTCACCATCTTATAATATAATGGTTATATTAAAAGGTTGAATCCTAAATTTTGGAACATGAT
The DNA here is from genome assembly GCA_027924585.1 of Larix kaempferi. Lineage (NCBI taxonomy): Eukaryota > Viridiplantae > Streptophyta > Pinopsida > Pinales > Pinaceae > Larix > Larix kaempferi. The sequence goes on from BSBM01000201.1 coordinate 8,280,934, forward strand.
TCTGTAGAAAACAATGTAATGACTTGGGTGATGCACCGAGTTTTGACCTTGGGTTATTGTTACCGATACTATATTATAGTGGTAGCTTATGTCAAATCAAACCCTAACATAAATATACATTGGTAGATGTGATAAAGGCAGGTCACACGTATCCTTGGTTTGCGATGGTGGTTGACCTTTGGGCTATCCATACTATGGTAGCTTTACTATATTGGTAATATAATGTTTTAACCATATAGTTTCTCCATCCATCAATGTGATATGTGGTCAAGGCGATGGTTCTTCGTGTTGGGACCTGGAAATGTTCCTTTTTAATCATACCTATTTCATCATTTTTCCAAATTTTACTTTACTTTTGTAAACCATATACATGCCCTTTTTCCAAATCAATCAGCAATCCTGACAAGGTATAAGTCATTATTGTTTCATTTAACTATGCCTAAGATTGTTATGGTTGCGAATCCTGACCTTTGGTTTATGCTAACATTTGTGAGTTCACTTAGTTAAAATCTAAAGCGCAAGTGTATAAGCCCAATAGCACCAGCTGTTACTCTTCAAGCACCAGCTCCTCATACTCAACGAGACAGGGCATCCTCCACACAAGCTGTAACAGATCCTCACTGTAATAGATTCCACTGAAGCAAAGCCTAGCTGCGACAGACAAGTGGTATTCCAGCTGCTGAGTTTGTTGATCCATTAACTATCAGAGCAACAACATCTTTCATAATTAACAACCCTGTTTAATACGGCTGTATCAGTTAGCTATAACTCCATAGCATGAAGATCACATATCTTCATTGCTGCGCAATTTTAGTGGATATGAAACTGTATTTCCTTGTATAAATTCCAGAAGGCTCTCGTAGCCTGGGGTTGGACAATCACCACTTTGTGTAAGCTGTAACAGAGCACTGAGACTTATGATTTTCCATCATTAATATGAGAGCAAAGTTCTTCATTTCTATGTCTTAATTTGCTGTGACTCTCGGCATCTCTGTTAGAAGGCCAGGGCCCGCCTTCTCATAGAGATACCCATTTTAAGTAGGTAGTGTAGTTTAGTTTTATTTATGTTGTGTGGTGTGGAATGATTGCAGATATTATTGATAGCTGTAATAGAAATTAGCTTTCCTTTCTAGTAGTTTATAATCGCATCTTGAATAGTTGTAACAGAGTGGTGTGACACTCGACTGTGTAGGATAATTTACTTAATTACATGTGTATTTTAATCAGCTGTGACAGCCAAAATCAATTCCAATTATCTTTTAGTTGTTTATGCTTTTTAGGATTTCCAGTAATTCTCAGTTAGAGTTCAAGCTTGTGTTTTAATTCTGGTTGCTGTTGTATCTTCAATTGCATTCATAGATCAGATAATTAATGGTAGAATTACAGTAGCTACTGAATAGATCATTTTGGTAAAGATTGAATGCTGTAGTTTGATGATTATAGGATTTAACTTCTTGTAAAAGTAATCTAGTTCCATTTCATCATTAGATCATTAACTTGCTGGGTTGATTTCTGTAGGGAAGTTGTTTCACTTTGGATTCTTAGATGTATGAATTAGATTAGTGTTCTTATGGAATGAGTTGGCTGGGCACATAGGTAGGGTTATTATCCACACTTAGTAAATCAACTACTTGATCTGTTTATGCATAGACTGTGCTTATTGCCTTTGAAATAAAAGACCTTCCTGGGTTTGACAATTTATATTGACCATTCTGTGTGTTAGCTTTAATCAACTGACATATAGGGTGACCATCATTTTGTCGCCATTGCCAGGGATGGTAATAGATAGACAGAGTTAGTAGTTGGTTTCATTTGATTTCATTTTAGTTCAATTTTTTACGGCATGCATGAATACAAGAAAAACAAATTGGGAACCCCCTTTGAATACTAACATTGCAGGTGGAAGAGGTCGAGGTCGTAATGCAAGTTAGGGAAGACACACATATATTGATGAGATAATTGCTAGAGCTGATTATTCCACTAGACCACTGTGGAACTCTACAGGAAGGGGAAATTCTGTTCCTCCCAATCTCGAACATTCAGCATCCACAGTGGAGAACACAATGGGACCTTCAATTCCTATTGCAAAAAAGTAAACCTCTTGAAGATAAGCGAAGCGCTGTAGGTGCACCAGATGGAGAGGAGATTTATCATATTGACAGAACTAGAGTTACTAAAGAGGTGTGGTTGGAGACTCGCAGAATAGCAGAGGAAGAAAGAAGGCAAAGAGAAGAGAGGAGAAAAGAGGAAGAAGCTAAAGCAGGGGAAGAATGCATAAAGGAAACTGTTGAATTTTGGACTAGAACCATGGCTGGTAGAGAACAGGGGGTGAGAATGAACATGAGGATCCCCAGGAGGAAGAAGGAGAAAATAATCAGCTTGGTAATACTGTGGCTACATTAGAATTTCCTATCCTTTAGATACCTGCAGCAGCCCCTATGAAGAATATCTCACCATCAGTTCTCCCGAATTTTCATGGTAAGTCCTCTAAGGATCCCGATGAGTTTCTTTTTGAGTTTGATATCCTATATTGCACCTATGATTACACCTCTAGTGCTCAGAAGCTGAAGTTATTCCCAGCCACCTTGAAAGGAAATGCTTTACGCTAGTTCATGAGTTTGGGTTGTGAGACCATTACTACTTGGGACCCAAATGAAAAACACCTTCCTTTCTAAGTATCAAGAATATTGCAGAACTAGAGATAGAAAGGAAGAGTTGTTTAAAATGGTTCAGAAGGATGAAGAGAGTTTGGAAGACTTTGTGGAGAGTTTGTTGTATAATTTACAAAGATCTGGTCATGCTGAGATTGGCAAGGATGTGCTCAAGATTATCTTACTAAGAGGAATTAGCGAAGATTGCCTTGATATGTTGAATCTGCTGGGGAAAGGGGATATCTCGAAGTAACCTTTTGAAAAGATTGTTGAATTATGTCGAAGGTACTCCAGGGGATCTTCCAGAACCAACAAACAAGACAAAGATCGAGACCAGGATGTCTTCACTAGGACTCAAAGGTCAGCTAGTGGAGGTGCCACTCGATCAGAAATAGGCAACCTACTGGAGAACTTTAAAACAGACATGATGAGCTCCATTTCCTCAAAGTTGGATGCCATGAGGAAAAAACATAAACAAGTAGTAGAAGATCTTACACTTTGGGTATTCTGTCCTAAATGTAGGAAGAAGCATCCACTGAAGGAGTGTCCGTTGGACAAAGCAGAGGTATGTAGGATATGTGAACTCAAGCATGATACTAAGGTGTGTCCATCATTACCTAAGGTTAAATAAGTCCTGCAGGCATCAATTCCGGATGTAGAGCCAACATACTTTATGGCACAGAAGAAACCATGGCAGCCTAGAAACCAAGGTATGAATCCAGATCCAACATTTTTTCTGCATAATATGAACGGAATAAACAATATGCATAATATGAATACGCAATTCCTTTCACATTATTCCAGTAACCAATGGCATCCATCCCATAATCCAATGCAAAATCCTAATTCATGGACACCATGGCCACAGCAGTCGAACCAAGCTCCTTGGAATTCAACTGGAGAAAATCTTACCAAGGAAATAAATTTCCCCATAACCAAACTCAGTATCAATAGTACTCTCCTCAATAGTATCAGCATCAGCAGTATCAGCAACCACAGCTCCCTTTCCAAAACAATGCCACACCTATGAATGCACCACTTCGACCACAGCTACTTGCACAACCTAACCCGAACCCAAACAATAAATTAGTCCATCAATTTCAGACTGCCAACATGCCTGCGTATTCCATTACTCATATTCCCTACAATGATATACAATTATGATCAGGAAGGGTAGTGGAGCCTATTATCACTGAGGATGTGTCATCCCCAGTGATTGGAACTGGAGTAAATCAGCACTACGAGAACATGGTTAATTCAGCAAGACCCATATTGAGGATGCTGATACTCCTACTAAAGTAGCAGCTGAAAATCAGGAAGCAACACACAATGTGACACAGCCTACATAGTTGAATAGAGAACCACCATACCCTGAACGATTGCAACTGCAAAAAAACAGTGGAACAGCCTCGATTTGATCTCGTGGGATAGTTGAAAATTTGTATGTTAAAATTCCACTGTTACAGGCCCTCCATGATGTTCCCATTTATGCTAAGATAGTTAAAGATTTGTGTGTTAAGAAACCAGGAAGAAGGCCTAGGGATCCCCCCACTGTCCACGTATTGGGAAAGCTTTCATAATTAATAATGGGGAAGGCCCCTGTGGCAAAGTACGATGACCCTCGGAAACCCGACTGTTACAGTTCACATAGGGAACAAACAAATTCCAAATGTCTTGGTGGATTTGGGCGCAGCTATTAACGTTATGACCATAGAGATTGTGAAGAAATTGGGACTCACTAATCTTGGGCCAACCCCTACTGTTTTGGAACTTGTTGATAGATCAACAATCAAGCTTGAAGGAATCCTAGATGACCTCGTAATCTCAGTTGACTCGTGGGAATACCCTAGGGATTTTTTGGCGTTACAGCCAAAATCCCAGTTGGGGGGGACACCCACTGATCTTGGGAAGACCGTGGTTGGCCACAGCTGATGCCTGTATCAGCTATTGGTCAGGTTCTATGACCATTTCAGATGGGACTGAGATCAAGAATCTAACCCTGTACCCTCCAGCTCGACTAATCACAGAATATGAGACTCTATTATGGGAAGATTTGGAGGAGGAAGAGGGCGTGCAGCCACTATTAACCATACGGAGAGCCTTAACATTTAAAGATGAAACAGAGGATGATGCCATTAATAGTTTCATCAGCGAGCCCCACGTCAGTCAATAAGAATGTCTATCAGATCTTGGACAGTACTCTAGCTATAACCGAACAAGAAAATCTTACAGAAGAAACTCTGATCAACAATGACAGTGTGATTCCAGTAATTAAGAATTTGAAGAGTGTTCCAGTAGAAATTGGGCCAAGAAAAACATTGAATATCAATCCTAATCTAGCACCTAATGAGTTGGAACAGCTAGTCACTCTGCTGAAACAACGTAAGGGATCCTTCGCTTGGGAGTACACAGACATGAAAGGAATTCCTTCTCATCTATGCACCGATCACATTTATATTAAGAGCGAATCCAGGCCTATATGTCAACTCCAACGAAGGATGAACCCGAGCCTAAGGGGACATAGTGAAAGAGGAAATGCAAAAACTTTTGGAAGCAGGATTTATATATCCAATTTTAAACAGTGAGTGGGTTTCTCCACTTGTGATTGTGCTAAAGAAGAATGGGAAATGGGAGGGTTTGTGTGGATTATAGAGAATTGAACAAGGCAACGCAGAAGGACCATTTCCCCTTACCTTTCATCGATCAGGTCCTTGATACCGTATCTGGGAAAAAGTATTTCTCCTTTCTGGATCGCTTTACTAGCTTATAACCAGATTCAGATTGCTCCAGAAGATCAGGACAAAACCACTTTCACTTGCTCCTGGGGGACCTTTGCATACCGAGTACTTCCTTTTGGGTTGTGCAACGCACCAACTACATTTCAGAGAGTAGTGATTAGAATATTTTCAGAAATGGTAAATGATTGCATGGAAATATTTATAGATGACTTTACTCCATATGGTGATAGTTATCAAGAAGCACTGAAAAATTTAGAAAAGGTTTCGAAACGCTATGAACAAAGCCAGCTCTCTTTAAGCATTGAAAAGTGCCACATGATGATGAGTGAAAGCATAGTGCTGGGGCACTTCATCTCTTCTGATGGTATCCAGGTAGATCCATCCAAAATCAAGGTAATTGAAAATATACCAACTCCTGGAACACAGAAGGATGTATGTAGCTTCTTGGGGCATGCTGGCTATTATAGAAGGTTCATAGAATTTTTTTTTCAAACTAGCTTCTCCTTTATTCACTCTGTTGATGAAGGATGCACAGTTTGTCTGGAATGATGCATGCCAAGCTACGTTTACTGAGCTAAAGAAAAATCTGTCTACAACACCCATCTTAAGTGGGCCCAATTGGGCTCTGCCTTTTCACATTTATTCAGATGCTTCAAATACTTCCATTGGAGCAGTTTTTAGATAGCAGGAAGGTAGTGCTCCTTATGCCATTTACTATATTAGTAAAAGTTTGTCTCCTGCTGAACTAAATTATACTGTCACAGAAAAAAAATTTCTTGCCATTGTTTATGCCATCAACAAATTTAGACATTATATTACTGGATATTCTACTTTTGTGCACACTAATCATTCTGCTATCAAGTATTTAATGAATAAACCAATCACGAATGATAGAGTTACTAGATGGCTGTTACTGTTACGGGAATTTGATATCACCATTATTGATAGACCAGGAAAGGAAAATGTTGTTGCAGATTTTTTATCTTGACTTACTAATAGTGATGATAATTTACCAGTCGAAGATTCCTTCCCTGACAAACATTTGTTTGCAGTATCAGCTCATTCCCTATGGTATGCAGATATTGCTAACTTTTTGGCTGTAGGTAAGCTTCCAGCACATCTGTCAAAGAGAGAAAAAAGGAAGATCATACAACAGAGTGCTAGGTACTGCTGGATTGATGGCCATCTTTTCTACACAGGGCTTGATTTAGAAATCAGAAGATGTGTTAGAGAAGATGAAATCTTTAGCATTCTTAAAGCTTTCCATGATGAGCCCTGTGGGGGACATTTTGCTGACAAGAGGACATGTCATAAAGTTTTGAGGATGGGCTATTTCTAGCCTACATTGTTCAGAGATGCGAAGAAGTATGTTCATGCATGTGATAGATGCCAAAGGATGGGCCAAACCAACAGATTAGATGAGATGCCTTTACAGCCACAGCTTGTGGTTGAACCGTTTGATAGGTGGGCTCTAGATTTTGTAGGGCCTATCAACCCTCCCTCAAAGCAGAAAGTTCATATCTTGGTTTGGATAGACTACATGACTAAATGGGTAGAAGCTGTAGCCTTGGTCAAGGCCAATGATCAGGTTGTGATTGATTTCCTGTATGAAGAGATTTTTAATCGGTTTGGAGTACCTAAGGAGATCATTATAGATGCTGGACCACAGTTTGTATCTCACAAGCTAGAAGCACTGTTGCAGAAATTTCATATTCAGCACAGAATAACCTCACGATATCATCCACAGGCCAATGGGTAGGTGGAGAGCACAAACAAGGTTATTGAGGCTATTTTGACAAAAACAGTGAGGAGCTATCATAAAGATTGGGCTGAAAGACTTCCAGAGGCACTGTGGGCCTATCGCACCACTTGGCGTAACACCATTGGTTTTTCCCCATATGAGCTAGTGTATGGCAAGAACGTTGTTTTTCCAATTGAATTTGAAATCAGAACCTTGAAAACAACTGTGGAAGCAAATCTGGATTTATTAGAGGCACAAAGGAATCGACTGAATCAGCTCAATGAATTGGATGAGAAGCACACAGCTGCAGTGCATCATACAACTTTAATCCAACAATAGCGCTCTAGATGGCATGACAGATTTATAAAAAGAAGGGTCTTCCAAGAAGGAGACTGGGCTCTGTTGTATGATTCACGATTTAAGAGGGACTTTAAAGGAAAATTGCGCACCCTTTGGTTGGGACCCTATTAGATAGACCAAGTATTTGATAATGGAACAGTCCGATTGATCACCATTGACGAGAAAAAAGTACCATTATTCACAAATGGTATTGGCTGCGACTGTATCACAGGCCGATCTCAAGGGAGGCTTTTATTTCACAAGTTGTGGCTGATCAAGAGTA